>PYST01000024.1:127634-213598 GCA_003049485.1 Ophioceras dolichostomum
GGGGGGGGGGGGGGGGGTCGGAAAACAAGGCGGTGTGAATGCACTTCGTGCTGAAACAAGAATGGACTGTCACTTCCTCCCCCTTTCACCCGCCTTGGACAGAGAAGGTAGAGAGGTCTGTGTGCGCGTGTGCGTGTGTGTGTGTGTGTGTGTTGTCCCTCGAGCTTTGTCCTTGCATCTGGCAGCGCCTACCTTACCTCACTACTGCAACGTGATACGGGCTCTCAGTGGGCAGGGGGACGCCACCATGTGCGATCGGCATGACAGACGGACGGGCATCACCGGTCCTTCCCTCGCGTTTTTTTTTTCCAAGTACAGGGCAGATACGACGTACAACACAATGCAGGTAGCCTGGACCCTAGAAGATTGTCGGTCAGTCACAGCCGCCATGCAGGGTCACATTTTTTCAAGAAAAAGAAATATAAAATGGTTTACAACTAAGGCAGCTGAAAATGCGAAGACGAGGGCAGGGCAGGGCAGGCTGGCTTTGGCGTTTCCAACCCATGAACGAATCCTCGTCACTTCGTTGGCTCGATGAATCAATCACAAACGTTCAATCCACCCCACGTTTTTTTTTTTCAGGTCTCGAGACTAGGGTGGGAAAAGAAACATCCCACGCGCAACCCCTCTTCCAAGCAGCAAGCCAGCATTAAGCACAAGCGCGGGCGGTGTGAGAAAACAGTCAAGCCACCAATGACCCCGTTCCTTTCTTTTCCCTTTTGTTCACCGCCGCACTTGTACATCCTGTAAAAACGAAAATCTGGCTGGCTGGCAGACAGAACAGGGCAGCCAGGGCAGCATGCTGGCTTTCTAGGTGCCAAGTCTGCCAGGTCGGGAGTGGAGTGGAGTGCAGGAGGGAAGGGATGGATGGTTGGTTGGTTGGATGCGGGCATGAGGCCAGCCAGCCAGCCTTCCTTTCACGGCCGTGTAAGTTGATGGGAGTGCGTACTGCCCGTTTGCGTGCGTGCGTGCGTTGCGTTGCGTTGCGGGATTTTCTTTCTCGTACGTACATACAACCTACATACATACATCCTGTCATTCGAAACAACACCTGGATGGTTGGATGGACGGATGGACGACCGAGGGCAGCGGCGACCAAGCAGGGGGGTTCTTGATGGCCGGCCTTCCCCTTACTGAGAACAAAGCAATCGGCGATCACTGACTTGATTTCATTGCCCGCCCTCCCCCGGCCGGCAGCTCGACTTGTTTGCTTCCCTTCCTTGCCGGCGGTATCCGCACACTCGCTCACTGGCTCGCTCGCACGTACGTACGCATACGTTACCCTACGCACGAAGCAAAAGCAAAAGCAGCAACGCAAGCACACGCAGCACGCATCCTTCCGGTCCCATCCTTGTCCCTGCTTGCCTGCCAGCCTGCCTGCCTTAGTTGGCCATGTTTTCTATCTATCGGATATCTTTCCGTTCTCCGTTCTATCCTATCCTGCTACACATTACAATTTGTAATTGTAATCGTACCTAATTTAGATACCTACCTAGGTCCTTAGGTACCTTGTATCCCACCCGATACCTTCTACGGTACCTACACCCAGGGGACCGAAACTGAATCCCACATCGGTCGCCCAGAGAAGCAAGAATAATGGAGGAGACAGACCGAGTGAGTTCTGGGGGTTCCCGTACGTATCACCTAGCACTAGAATATCAGACGGACGTTCCATCCTCTGTCACATCTCGATTCGGAGTGAGAAACAAGGACCAGAAAGTGTGGTAGAGAAGATCATCAGGTGGGTAGGTACCGTAGGTTTGCTGACAGAGGGGGTAGATGATCTCTCCATTCACATTCATGTATGTGAGATAGCCAGAGAAGTGCAAGAAAGAAGAAAAAAATGATCGTCTCGTGACCCTCCGCTGACGTACGGGTAAATGTTCTCCAAAGTGCGGGCGGGACCTGGGGGAGGGGGACGGCAGGCATGTCTTCATCTTCCCCCCCGCGCTGTCCTGTCTGCCTCCACCAGGTCAGAAAAGGCGGGAGAATATGCACAAGTAACTCCATTGCCTGCTTCACGTAGGTACCTCCCCTACGCGCCTTACCGAGGTACTTACCTATCACAACCTGTCAGTCAGCCTGCGGTCGAGTCGAGAAAAAGTGACAACAGGTAGGTCGAAAGGTGGACGGACCTGCCTGCTTGCTCTTTCTGACGACGATGAAATGGTTCCACTGTTGCATACTGCTGGACTTCGTCTATCGTACGCACCTACCTACTTGCCTGGTTTGCCAATATTTCCTTTTGGGCTGTGACATAGATGGTAGGCATGTAGGTAGAGTTAGAGGTATCTATGTGATCAGGTACGGACATATGTATGTAGATACTTACGTATCTTTGCCTGTCATAATCACGACATACTGCCAGTTGCTTCACCGGCAACGAGGTCTTCCGGACCGGTGCAGTATGTAGGCGTAGTCGACGCAGAGATACTATTGACTGACTAAGACTGACCCCCAACCTGCAAGCGGGCCTGTCTGTGATGACATGGGGTTCCCCCATCCATGTGGAGAGAGAGAGAGAGAGAGAGAGAGAGAGAGAGGGAAGGATGAGGAGGAACTTTATGCTTGATTCTTGTTACATGCTTGCTATGTAGTTAGGGCAGGGTAGGTCCAGGGCCTGTTGGTCTCGGCCTCAGCCTCCCGGTCTCTCCACCGGACAGGCCGAGGAAGAGGAAGAGGGGTGTCCTTGTCACCGGGGGTCAGAAAGTGAAACGACCCGTCTGGTGGATATCAAGAGAGCTAGAGAGCGGGCAGAATCCTTCATGACGTTCTCGGCGCCGGAGGTGGTGGTGGTGTTGGTGGTGATTCTGCTTTCCTACCTCCTTCCCCTGCAGGTAGGCCACCTGGGAGGTAGGTACTTGTGAGTACCTGTTAAGGTCGATCTCCTGTTAAGAACCATGGACCTATCCAGGATGGACTTTCCTTTTGCTGCAGTTTTCTCTTCAACCAACCTCCTTAGACCCGAAGGCTATGTAGGAACGCAACAGCAGCAGCAGCAGCAGCAGCAGCATTGTCCTCGTGAACAACTGCCCGTTGTGGATTGTATGAGAGAAGAGACTCGGAGACTAAGTTGAAAAAAGGAGAAGAGGCACGTGGATTACTTTGTCGTTGGCGATGTGTTGCAATGGGTGGTGTTGGTGTTGCCATGATTTCGTAATAGAAACTGGAAGAGAATTGGAAATTAAAAGGGGGCCGGTCTGTCCCGTTGCGTTTGCCTTACCTTCGGGTACGGCTAACTACAGGAGAGGAGAAGTGTTGACAAGGTTTTAGTGGTACGGTACATTGAAGCCTCCTCCCTCGGTGCTGCGGTGGCTCTCGACTCGGCTACCGCCGCCGCTGCCACCGCTCGGGTGCGGAGGAGAAAGGAGGAGAAGGCGGGGGAGAAAGGGGGGAACATGCTTTTGTGCTGAACACGACAGACGGACCGGTTGGGTCTTCCCTTGCCTCTCCGCGTGCTGTGTGCTATGTGTCGTGTAGGACGGGGAATATATGGGTATGTATGAATGGGGCGCAAACACCTGTCATTGCCCGCTAGGCCGGCTAGCGGCATCTTGTATTATTGTTTGTCTTTGTGTCGCCTCCCCTTATTATCGTGAGAGGGAAAGTGCGGGGAGCCAAGCTCTGTCTAGGCCCCCTTGGACTCGCAGGCGGACGTTGCACGGTAGGTAGGGGTTGAGATGATGCTGGTGGTGGTGGTACGGAGTACTGCTCCAACTTTGGCTTCTGATGGATGATGTTGCTGCTGCCGCTCCCGTCCCAGATCTGGTCTCGTGCCTGTTGCTGACCACCTCGATATGGACTACTCGGCTTGCCTTTCCGACGGCTGGTTTGGGCCACGACTGGAAATCTCCATACGGGCGAGATGGATTCCTGCCTCTCTGGCTGCTAGGTACCTTACCCCGTATGCCCGACGTTGTCTGCTGCTCTCGTCATACTCGTTCATCTCTTTTTTGGCTCTCACTGTCGGCAGGCAGAGTTGGTATATACCTACCTACCTAGGTAAGTAGGTAGGAAGATACCTAGGCGGTATGCAGAGGAAGAGGCATGTAAGACGACCATGACCAAGACGGGGAAGAGGGGACACGACGGATGACCCCGTGATGGCCAGAGGTTGACGGGAGAAAGCGGGGACTTTCTGGGGCTTCTCCAATCATCTCCCCCACACTTTCTATTGCTTGTGTGTACCATACACACATATTTCCCGGTGTGTGCCTCCATCTCCATTTCTTCCCGCCTGTCCGCTGATCAGCAGGCTTCCCGCTCTGGCGGTATCAGTATCCGTCTCTTTGATGTGGAGCACTCAGTTGATGGAATGGGAAAAAGGAAAGCCGGACAGGGGAAGGAGGCGGGGAAAAAAAGGCCATGTACACTTCATCCACGTAAAATCCACACTCGCTTGGAGGTTTTATTACCACGGATCCAGCCGTACGAAGCAGTATACAGTCGTAGTAGTCGTGCAGTGTGCGCGTAGACCTGGGACTCAGACCTGGTACATACCCTCGTTTCCAAGACGGACAAGCATGCAGGCGGTATGTAAATAAAGTGCTCTGACTGTGCAGTGGTGAAATCAATCCCGATGCTGCTAGACACTCGGGGAGGATCGAAAGGAATATGTGATCTCGGAGACTGTGCTCCTCCTCGCCTTGGGAGCCCTGGGAGAGAGTTGCACTGCATCTCGGTATTTTTCCTGCTATTGCCCTGCTCGCTTCGGTATATGAAGGGCTGAATAGCTGGGGTCTATTTCGTCACCTCCTCGTGGCACCACTGATTGACCTGGCGACGAAATATTGCTAAGTTCTGCCGTCTCCCAGAAGGCCACATCCATCCCATTCACCCCGCGTTGCCAGCTCGATGCCGCCACTCTGCTTTCGAAAAAGACCGGTCAGCAGGGGGCCTAGTGACGGGCGAGGGACTGCTGACCGGTTTTTTCGCGACGAATTCTCATAGGTCTGCGCCGACAGAATCCCTGCAGACGAGGCAATATGGACGGCCGGCAAAGGAGACGAGTGCAGAAGCGTGGGTGGATGAGCGTGGCGTGGACTTTGTGTTTGTGAGGGAGGGTGAGTCTTCAATTTACTGGGGCATGTGTAAGGTGGGAGGTATCAATCCACATGCATCAAGGTTTTGGTGGCCTAGTCTAGTAGTCTAGAATTGGCACCTAGTCTGGTTGACAGCTAGACAGCCTTTTGGCAGCAGCAGATGTACACTAGTCTGGGATGCCTGCCTGCCACTTGCTCGCTACTTCCGTGCTTTGTTTGGGGCTGAGGCCGACGCATGTAAGTGGTTTTGATGTGTAACTCCCTTTTTTTTCACCGCGTTGAGGTGCTGCACTCTGCGGGATCTCGGGCTTGGAACCTGCTACCTCGCTAGAGGTGCAGATGTATGGATGTGGGTGAAGTTCGGCCTGGCACCACCCACACACCCCCCATGTAGCTCATGTAGGTAGACACGCACAGATACACACACCAACGAGCAGTAATGGAGCCTTGGTTGTGGTCATGCGACCTCCATCCGCGTTTGCAGTGTCTCGATGGGGTATGCGTATATAACTCTCCCAGATCGCTTTCGCTTGGGCGAAAGACTAGCTCCAATTTGCGAAGTACAAGAACCTACCGACCTTGGGTAGTCTCGGAAGGCCAAAATTCGGGCACCATCGTTCTGTGAAGCCAGCCCCATATCTGTGGGCGGAAGGGGGAAGGGGAGAAGGAAACATTCGCAGGTTCGCCATTGGAGGAGGGAAGATGGGTGGGTGACTGAGAGTGATGGAGGGGTCGAGGCCTTGCTTGTTGGGCTCCTTCTCCCACCCCTCCATCCCTCCCTCCCCTTTTTTTTAAAAAAAAAAAATCTCGTGGTGGCTTCGATGGTGATATGTCGTGGCAGCCCTTTCGGTGCAGTCCACGTTTCCCGATGACGGATGGAAGAGGGGCGGTAAAACACACCAAAGAAAAAGGGAAAGAAAAAGAAAGGAAGAAGGACCGGCGATGGAAACGAGAAATCCCGAGCCCTGCAACGTAGCCCAGACTCAACTGAGCAGGTATAGGCTCGAATTCCCCAGAAAAGAATGCATTGTGTAGTCTGGCATTACAGCATGTTGTATGTAGCATGTAGGAGATAACATGTGGGAGGGGAGGTTGGATCCACCTCTCACTCTGGGCAAGGACAGACAAAGAAAGCAGACCTCGACCTCGAAAATGGCCGCCTCATCGGAGGGTGGGGCATAGACCCCAACGAGGTGATATTGCAGGGGATGGGCAGAGGCAAAAGCAAGCAAAAGAAAGAAGGGAGACAAGAAAGCCGTTTAGGGACCACCTACTCTGGGTAGTAGGTACATCCGTACGTACCTCCGTATCTTGTTCGAACCTTGGACGTTGGGTGAGTGAGTGGGAGTACCGTTATTTGGGCTTGCATGTGCTGCTGAGCTGAGTCGGCAGCATGCAGGCGTGGGTGGCCATGATGAAGTGCGTACTTAGCGTATGTCCGCGTGCAGTGCGGCTATTGCTGGGATATAAAAACGCCCTCGTCGCTTTTCGGCCTGATGAGTTGTCTTCTAAGTCGCTGGCGGGCTGTTAGGCTGGTCGTACGAGTACCGGCGATCTCAGCTTATCTGACTCGTCCCGAAAAGATGACAGATGACAGGAGGTTGACAGATTACAAAAAAGGGCCTTTGGATACCTAGCCAAAGAAGAGATGGAGGAAGGATGGAAGGCCAAACCTAGCCTGGTATCTAGAAAGGGCGGGCGGGAGAGCATGTTGGTAGAATTCGGTCCTTGCCTCATTGAGAGAGGTGCAGATAGCAGCCCACTTAGGCTTGAGGGTTGGTGGAAGCAGATGGAGGGTGGACGGGTGTTCTCACACGGATAGGATCGCTGTCGCCCTGTGCATCCGCCGAGATCGAGGCAAGGAGGAAATCCAGAGATGGCCAGAATTTCCAGGGGGGAACACTAAGTAGGTAGACACCACCTGACTGATCTTGACTGCAAGGGCTGGACTCCATGTCCTGTCAGGTCCTGTCAACCTGTTGGTGTCGAGGGGTCGAGCTGTCGAGGGCCGAGGTGTCTGCTCTCTCAACCTGCCCTGATGACTGCACATGTGCCCTCTAATCGAGGGGTAGGGTAAACTTTCGCTTGTCTCGGGCTCCTTTCCGTCTAGCTCGTGTGCATATATGTCCCAGCCCGCTCTTCCAAGCTTGGAAGAATGATTGCGAGGACTGGACTGTGATGGATGGCCCCCCAAGAAGCGGGCAAATCGAGCCATTGCCGGTTTCGTAACAACCTGCATGCTTCTGGAAGTTGGGTAGTGCGTTGTGCGCTCCACTGTTGGTTATTCCGTGCTTGTCAGAACAGGCAGAGCGGCAGCTGGAGGGAAGAGGACCATCACGGTGCCCTCTTGTCCTCTTCTGTGAGCGCTTCCGACGGCCTTCCGGTACCGGTTTTGTTGTCTGTTCGGTAGCAACCGTTTGGTAGCCACACTGGGCTAGTTGTATTCGTTTAAGCAAATTTGAGGTCGGCTGGCGAGGTTGTCGCGGGATCTAGGAAAAGGATTTCTGCTGGAAAGAATTGGGACTCGGGAGGGCTTGTAATGGTGGCATGATGTTAATTCAATATTGAATACTGTAGCACATTCCACATAGGGCGGGATAGACAGGATGGGATAGAAAGCGGGCGGGATATTTTTTCCATGAAGCAAGCCCAAGCAGAGTAGAGTAATCCGTTGAAGCAGACAGTGAGAAATGTAGCGGACGCGGTGGTATGCGACCCGGGGTCACGTCGTAAAAAAAACCCAAGTCCCCTGCTAAGCGCCACCCCACGCAAACAAACCCCAAAGAGATTTTTGCCGGGGGGTCGCGCAGCACCTGAGGAAAAAGGAGCACGAGAAAGAAAGTCTCCACGTGCATTCGCCGCCCCATCCATTCATTTTCCCTCTCTTTTCTCCTTTTCCATCCCATTCCCTCTCCGGCACCGAATAGAACAAGAAATGTGTACCAGTAACTTAACCAATCCATGGCTCTGGGAAGTAGCCCAATGTACAAATCTTCCTCCGGATGGAGCCGACAGCGTGAGCTGGACAGAAGTAATCAGAAGTACACCCCGACTTTAATACTTCTCATGTCCCACTCCCTCCTTTTCCTTTATGTACGATCAGGTAGTGTTAGACGGACAAGGTCCGAGAATCTTCATCACTGTCACCACCCTCATCATCCTCCTGCTCATACTCCGCCTCATCCGCCTTCTCCTGTCTGCCTTCCCTAGTAGGCCTTTCTCCGCGGCTACTCTGCTGCTCTCAGCCTCTATAATCACGCAGGCAGGCCTAATATATACAGATACTATCCTGGCTTGTGCGAGTAGCACGGCCTCCCACTAGTCACTCTCTCCCCTGCCTCGCGAGCACACCCCCTTCATCTACTACGTTGTATGGATTGTTTCCCAGATTTCTAAGCCTCGCATCCCTCCGTCACCGTAACCCCCAAATCGTTTGCCCCCATACCGGCCCCTCATTTTCACCAGCTAGCGCGGTCATCGGAGACTAGACTCGGAGAAGGAAACCGGCGGAGAGGATCGGTACTATATTCACTCCTACTCTAACACCCATTACTTCCCTCCTGGTTGTGTCCTAGTCTCTAGTTCCACACACGTTTTTCTGCCCAGGGTCCCCATTTTGCGTCTTGTGCGTTTCGTGAGCTGGACCAAGGAAGCAAAGAACGACCGCTCATCGGCCGCCCCCATATGGCTCTCCTCCGAGACCTCGGGGCGTGACGCAGTGACTGGGTCCCATTTCTCCCCCGGCTTCTTTTACTCCACATGGCATGAAAGGGAATCCCCGTTTCGAGTACCCTCTATTACACGCTAGGGAAGACCTTCGCTTTCTCTGATGGGGGAACACGGCCTCTTCTCCCCTCTGAGGTTTCTTTACGAAGCACAGCGTACAAACTTACCGGCACACTCGTTCTGCTCATGATGAGTACTGCTCCTTATCCGGCCCCTGTGTCTCCCCTCGCTGCTCGCAGCACTACTATATAGCACTGCGCCCTGCCTCTGCCCTTCACGGCTTACCCCTTTCATCTGTCCTCCTTCACTCTCTTCTTCCACCTATCCGCACGCACGTGCCGAGGGCAACAAGAACTGCACTTGTTAATCAGTTGCCGCCCCTAATCACCCGACCCAACTCGCGGGTCACGGATTCGACCTCCTCGTCCAGTGCTGGGCTCTCGCCACCTGCCAGACTTGGTACCTTTCTGCCCGCCGCGCTTGCGAACTTTAAAACAGGCTAGAAAGATTGGGTGGCCGTTTACCGGACGAAAAGACGGGTTGGAAAGCTGAAACCCGGAAGGACTACCGGTACACAGTCTAAGTGAGCCGCATCCCTAACTTACCCCCAACACCCCTGCGAGTCTTGACTCAGGACCAAGCACCGTTCATCCAGAGTTTCCCCACATGTAAAGCCTCAACGATGAACCTATCTAGGGACGGATGGAGAGGCTTTTGGGGCGGGGTTGAGGAGAACAAGGGGGTCTCGTGCGCTAATAAGTCCGTCTCGTCACGGACTTGTTGTAGCTGTGACGCAACTTGCCTCCAAGGCTACCAAGGCTTGAGTCCTTACACCACCGTTTTGGTTTTCTGAATTTTTATTCTTCTTCTACTCCGGCTTCGTTTTCTTTTTGAGTGCAGCTACAGATGTCTTGTATAGTGCGATGTCACTGTGACTTACACGGGGTTATATAGGAAACCTACCTGACCCAAGGAAAACGCAAGTTCTAGATTCCCCGATTCGGAGGGTTTCCCGATCCTGCATGTCGGTCCATTTTTTCGCGAGGGCAGCCAGCAGGCCCCTTCGCAACGCCGCGATCGGCGGTAGGAGCCGCCTGCCAGTCGGCTTTTTCCGGCCGAGGCGAAACATCTCCTCGGGCTCTGGACCCAACAATGCCGGCGCCAGCGGCTCGGCGGGACATTCTGCGGCGGCAGCATGGAGCGGCCAGAAAGTGCTCGCCATCGCCATTGCTGCTGGTGTGGTCGGATGGGCCGCGGCCGGTCTGAACTCGCGGCTCGGGGCGTTTCCGGCGAGCAGGCCGATCTTGATGGACAGCAGGCTTCCGACGCCGAGATATGCTTCTCTTGCTGAGATGGAACTGGTAAGTACCGGCGACACAGTGTCTACTCTACTTACTCTAGTACTTTCTTTCTATGCTATGGTCCTCGCCCTGCCGATCAACGGCATTTTAATAACTTATGCGTGTGTGTGTGTGGGTTGGGGGTTTTAGGCGATAGCCGAAATCGAGCGCGAGACCCCCGATCACGACATCATCTCAACCGACCCGGATGACTTGCACGCACATGGCTACTCCGAGTGGTCGAGCACCAACCCGGAGGGCCTGCCGGTGGCCGTCGCGTACCCGCGCAGCACAGAGGAGGTGGCCACGATCGCGCGCATATGCCACAAGCACCGCGTGCCCATCATCCCTTACTCTGGAGGTTCCAGCCTGGAGGGCAACTTCTCGGCGCCGTACGGCGGCGTCAGCGTCGACTTCGCCTACATGGACAAGATAATCCAGTTCAACAAGGCCGATATGGACGTCGTCGTCCAACCCAGCATCGGCTGGCAGGACCTCAACGAGCAGCTGTACAAGATGGACGCGGGGCTGTTCTTCCCCATCGACCCTGGCCCAAGCGCCAAGATCGGCGGCATGATTGGCACCAACTGCTCGGGCACTAACGCCGTGAAGTATGGCACCATGAAGGACTGGGTTATCAACCTGACCGTCGTGCTGGCCGACGGTACTATCATCAAGACGAGGCGCCGGCCGCGCAAGTCCTCGGCGGGTTACAACCTGAACGGGCTGTTCGTCGGCTCTGAGGGGACACTGGGTCTGGTGACGGAAGGTAGGTTTCCGATTCTTCGAACGGGGTGGGTGAATGTGTAAAAGAAGAACCTGAGCAAACAAGGCACACGCCCCGACTGACAAACCAAACCGTTTCAAAAACAAATCAGCCACGCTTAAACTCACCGTCATACCAGAGGACTTCTCAGTGGCAGTCGTCACCTTCCCCTCGATCCGCGACGCCGCCTCCGCCGCCGCCGGCGTGATGCAGGCGGGCATCCCCGTGGCGGCCATGGAGATCATGGACGAGGTCCAGATGAAGGTCGTCAACCTCAGCGGCGCCACCGCTCCGCGCCGCTGGCAGGAGACGCCGACGCTCTTCTTCAAGTTCTCGGGCACCCGGGCCGGCGTGCAGGAGAACATCAGCCTCGTGCAGAAGATCGCGAGGGCCAACAAAGGCAGCAACTTCGAGTTCGCCAAGGACGAGCGCGAGCAGAAGCTGCTCTGGTCCGCGCGCAAGGAGTCGCTGTGGTCGATGATGTCGCTGCGGAAGGACGGCGAGGAGGTTTTCAGCACGGACGTCGCCGTGCCGTTCAGCAGGCTGCCGGACCTGATCGAGGTGAGCAAGAAGGAGATGGACGATCTGGGACTGTTCGCGAGCATACTGGGACACATCGGCGATGGAAACTTCCACGAGAGCATCATTTATAACAGGCGCGACCCGACGGAGAGGGCGAAGGTCGAGACGTGCGTGAAGAACATGGTCAAGCGCGCGTTGGAGATGGAGGGGACCTGCACGGGGGAGCATTCGATTGGGTGGGGGAAGAAGGAGAGCTTGCTTTGGGAGGTTGGGCCGGATACGCTTGGGGTGATGGTACGTTTTTGAGGTTTTCTCCCTTACCCCTCTGTCCTCCCTGCTGCCGGAATGTCCTCCGTGGTGGGTGGGTGCGTGAATCGGCTGACTGACTGACAAACACCTTCCCTCCTTTTTGTTCTCGTCGATACAGAAAGCGATCAAGTCTGCTCTCGATCCCAACTGGATCATGTAAGTGCCCCGTTTATTGGCTGCATTTTACTTTGCGATTTGGTAATATTCATGCTTGGTGAGCCCGAAAGCTGATGATGATCTCAACAGGAACCCCGGGAAAATTTTCGACAGGCACGGTCTCCGTCAATAAGGACCGGATCGATGGATGTTTTCCCTTCCTCTCCTATATCTCTTCCTCTCTCTCTCTCTCCGCATATATATCCCTTCCCCCTCTTCTGTCGGTGAGCCTCTGCTGCTTGACCAAAAAAAAAGTCATACATCTGATTTGGGCAACCATTCATCGTTATGATTTCCATCATGAAGCCTTATTTTTCTTCCGGCCGGCTTATAAACGCTGAGCCGTTTGATGAAACCTCCTTTTACGACGGACTGTCTTCTTTTGGGGGCTACCTACGCATTTATCATCATCATCGCTGTCGTCTCATGACTTTGTTTTTCAATTCATCTGGGTATGTGGGCAGAAAAAACACTCAACATGAGAGGTTTCTGGTTGGCCTCTCTTGAATCATACGTTACTGAGCACTCTGAACAGCTCTTGGTCTCAAATTTCTCATCAGACATCAACCGTAGGTACCTATCTATCTAGGGTTCTTAGGAATATGCGTCAGGCCTTTTAGCACCGTTATAGTTAGGTACATAATTGGCGTTCGCATTCAAGTCCGTCGTTCCCTTCGTCATGTGTAGTGATACCTTTGAAAACGGTCGTGGTCGAAGCCGTCGCTGTACACGATGGCTCAGATCGATGGAGCCAGCATCGTGCTTTCCTCCTACGGCTCCCACACTTGTGAGCACTTTCCCTCATATTCCATCCGTACGGAATTCCTGTTCGTCCGGACATTCATATGTTCCAGTCACATTCGCAATCTCCCTTCCCGATATATTCCCCTCACGTCTATGTTCGATATCAAAGTCTACCATCCATGTCAGGGTTTCTTAGCTACCTTACCTACCTACCCCGAATATCCGATCGATTCAGCTTCTCTTCCACACCACCCGGCCACAGGTAAACGCATTCCGTGGTCGGACACTGGATTCAGCGGATCTGAGTTGGACATCCCTGCCGCCTTGCAAAGGCCGCAACTTCCCAATCGCATATTAACATTCACTACTAGTGGTAGGTGCGCACGAGGTAGCGAGCTTTCTCCTCCTTCCTTCCGCTTCCCCCAAAGCGCACAGATTTCCTGCCCGGAACCTTCCACTGCCTTCCGTACCTCACCGGCTTCGATCTGCCGAAGCCATCAACTTCCGCACCTGATCCGGTCATCAGGCCCAGTTTGATAGCAATCTGTTAACATACTTCGATCTCGCGAGTGTTGACTGGAGGCTAGGGTTGCTGCCTAAGGTAGCCTAGCCGCTTCTTCTTCGTGGAATCAGAAATCGCTTCCCAGCTCCTCCTCCCAGCCCTACCAGGCCAGGTCTGGTTATCTCCAAGCCCTCGACCCGGATCGTGTCTTCCTCCCTGCAAGTGATGCGAGGTTTTCGGTACTTTCCTGCTCTACTCCTCATTTCTGCGCGATAGAGGCAAGCTCGTATCTAAGCAACGATGACCGAGAGCATCCATCCGCCGCCCAAGGGCATGGGGGACGAGCCACAGTATACTGATAGAGCCGAAAAATCGACATCCGCACAAGACTCCCAACCGGCCACCCCGCCGGCCTATCGCCTACCCGGGCTGGACTCCATCACTCCTCATGGCGCCAGTCCCGGCCGGAGAAATGGCACAGTGTACCAGAACATCAACCCCGTTTCGCCCAATCGAGGCGCCTACTCGAGCGGACAACTATCCGTCAACCGAGACGTAGTGCTGCCCTCGCAATGGAAGCAGTTCCGTTCCATGAAAGTGAAGATCTTTGAAATCCCGTTGGAAGCGTCGACATTTGACATCTGGCGCGCTTTCTCGGTGAACACCAAGGTGCTATACATCGAGATTTTTCAGATCCGCCGAGCAGCCGTGATCAAGATCGAGCCACCGGCGCAGGATCATTGGCAAGGCGGCATCTGGATTAGACCGGAATCGAAAGGGGTTCCAAGCAAGCGGGTGAGGCTCGAGGTCGACCCGAACGGCTTCGCCACGGATTCGCACACAATCTCGAGCCCCCTCAACAACCCCGTTCCCAGCGTCTGGAATGGTGTGCCACGCACGATCACGTTCGGCATGCTAGCCGGGAAGGGCCGCATGGTCGACTGCAAGACTATCGAGCCCCAGCCGGAGCCGGGCGACCTCAAGTTGACTATCGCGTTCGAAAAGAAGCGGGTGCAGCTCAACTTTGCTGTCAAACTGGGCGTTCCTGGGCATGGGCGGAAGTCGAGCGGGAGGCAGCGAGTCGCCAACTATAAGATCGACATCAAGCTTTCGGCCATCAGCAAGCTTATTCGTCTTGGCGATGAAGAAGACCAACGGTGTTCCCTGGTTATCCCTCTCGAGAGCCCGCCGCCCTTCTCCATGGAGATTGAGGACGCCAAGGCCACACACTCGCCCGGTCGGCTCTCATGGGGTGACCACGAGAGATGGTGGAGACAGGTTTCCATCCACAACAACCCATCTCTAGTGCGCGATCTGCCTGAGAGGGTCGAGCAATACGGACAAGTCATCAATCTAGGTAGGTGGACAGCCTATCGGCTCGACCTGCCTGCCGATGAGTGGGCCCATGCTGAGAGATATCTGCGTGACTTCAACGTTGAGACGCGGGTGGAGCCTGGCTTCGAATGCATCCCCGAGGCTCCCGTAGAAATGTGGAAGCTTCTTGCTAGCTCCGGGGCGGCTGGTTATGGTGGCGGCTACGGACTCGAGTCTCTCACGTTTCCGGTCCACATCCACCTCGAATGGGATGTCCGCTACCAGCTAGAGGCGTGCGTCTCCCGAGGCGTTCTGCTCCCCGCAAGCATATCCCGAGAGTTCCTCCAGAAGCTTGCAGAGCTGCGTCCGAGGAAGGCCAGGACTCTCCTAGAGTACCTGGTGGACAAAGGATTCAAGCTGTACGAGGACCCGATGAAGCTCTTCGACGACGAGTCTGCTGGCGAGTATATCCCGGACATGATGCCGTTTGACCTCCCTGAGTACTGCATAATGCTCCGCAAGGCGACCGTCACACCGACGACGATGTACCTCGGAAGCCCCACGGTAGAGGCTACAAACCGCGTCTTGCGTCAGTACAGACAGTACCACGACAGATTCCTCCGTGTGCAGTTCACCGACGAGCTGACCGAGGGCCGGATCAACTCCGCCCAGGAACTCAAGACCATGGACGAGCTGTTCAAACGGATCTTTCGAACGCTGAAGAATGGAATCGAAATCGGCGACCGCCACTACGAGTTCCTTGCATTTGGGAACTCGCAGCTCCGCGACTGCTCTGCATACTTCTTCTCCGCTGCAAACGGCGTCACCAGCGACAGCATCCGAGCCTGGATGGGCAAGTTCAGCCACATTCGCGTCATCGGCAAGTACGCGGCTCGCATCGGCCAATGCTTCTCGTCGACCCGCAATATCGACAATGTCCAGGCTCCTTGGATCAAAAAGATTCCGGACGTCGAGCGAGGCTTGTTCTGCTTCACCGATGGCGTGGGCAAGATGTCGCCCTACTGGGCGGCGGTGGCCGCGAACCACCTGGAGCTGTCGTCATCGCCGTCGGCCATCCAGATCCGCATGGGCGGTTGTAAAGGCATCCTGGTTGTGTGGAACGACTTGAAAGGCATGGAGATTCAGATCCGGAAATCTCAGCAGAAATTTGAGACCGAATACAGCCGGCTGGAGGTCATTCGCTGCTCCAACTTCGCAGTGGCGACGCTCAACCGCCAGACCATCACAATTTTGTCTTCGCTAGGCGTTGAGGACAACGTATTTCTGGAGCTGTTGGAGGAGCAGTTGCAGAGCTACACCCAGGCGATAGAGGATCCTCAAAAGGCTCTCGAGCTCCTCACCTTGTTCGTTGACGAGAACCAAATGACGCATTCATTGGCACAGTGGATTCGAGCCGGCCTCATGCACTCTGAGGAGCCGTTTGTACTGACTCTGCTGCAGCTCTGGCGGACTTGGTCCATCAAGCACCTGAAAGAGAAAGCGAGGATCGTGGTTGAGAAGAGCGCTTTCGTCCTCGGCTGCGTAGACGAGACTGATACCCTTCGCGGCCACTTCCACGAACTCAGCAACACCAACCCAAGCCAGCGGAAGAGGCTGAATCACAATATCGAGCTGCCGCAGATCTTCCTGCAGGTACCCGTCGGTCCGATGCGCGCGCACAAGGTCATCACTGGCCCCTGCCTGGTGGGACGTAACCCCTCACTGCATCCAGGTGACATCCGGCTTGTTGAAGCCGTCGACGTGCCGGCACTTCGGCACATCCGAAATGTCGTAGTATTTCCCCGGACAGGAGATCGAGATATTCCCAATATGTGCTCCGGAGGTGACCTGGACGGAGATGATTACTTCGTCCTGTGGGAGGAGCGCCTTATTCCGCCGCTCCAAAACTGCAACGAGGAGCCCATGAGCTACACAGCACAGCCTGCGAAGGAGGAGACACGGGACATCACGCCCCTGGACCTGCAGAAGTTTTTCGTTTACCACATGAAGAACCAGACACTGGGATCTATCGCGCACGCCCATCTAGCTAGGGCCGACAGAGACCAGGAAGGCGCCAGATCCCATGCGTGCCGAGAGCTCGCGGCACTGCACTCGCAGGCGGTCGACTTCCCCAAGACGGGCGTCTCCGTGCGCATGCCTCGCCGTCTGGTGCCCAAGGCGTACCCGCACTTCATGGAAAAGCCCCGGAGCAAGACGTACCACTCCTACAGCGTGCTCGGCAAGCTGTACGACAAGGTCAAGCAGGTGGACTTCCAGCCGGCCTACGAACTGCAATTCGACCGCACCATCCTAGGCACGTACGAGCTAAGCCACGAGATACTGAGGACGGCCCGGCGGCTCAAGACCCAGTACGACGAGATGATGCGCCGCCTCATGGGTCAGCACGAGATCGCGACCGAGTTCGAGGTCTTTTCGGCCTTTGTCCTCTCGAAGCCGCGTGTCGGCAGCGACTACAAGCAGCAGGAGAACATTGGGCGCGAGTTCCTCACGCTCAAGAGCTTGTTCCGCGAGAAGTGCATCAAGGAGGTTTGCGGCGGCTCGAGGGCGCTCCGCGATCAGGGGCCTTTTGTGGCGGCCATATACCAGGTCACGAACGAGGAGGTGCACATTACGTTGGGCGAGTGGGACCGGCTGGGCATTGAGACGCCGAGCTCCAAGTCGAGGCCGCTGATCAGCTTCCCTTGGATCTTTGACAAGGCCCTGGTCGAGCTCGCGAGTGGGGCGGGACTGACGGCTGGCGGCTCGGCGGGCTCGGCGGAAGGTAGCCAGTCGGCGGCCGCTAGGCCGCAGCAAGGGAAGCCGACTCCTCGGGATGTCGTCGATCTTGAGCAGGTGCTGGTACCTGCCCGACTGGCGGAGCTCAGCGATGGGGAGATTGAGGCGATGGACAGCGCCCGGACCCGCGACGGCCATCTCATCCACCGCGGCTTCATACTCAACCTGCTTCTCTCCGACGAAGCCAACGGAGGGGGTGAGGACGGGGAGGAGTTCCATCGTCGCGACGAGGATCTTGAGAATGGCGAGGCGTTGGAAGAGCAGTCACCCGATGTCGAGGAAGCCCCGGAGAGCGGTGTCATCCTCGAGGCGACAACTCAAGGCGCCACAGAGAGCAGCATCCAACTGGTCGATGTTGCCGATGATGTAAAGGCCATGACGCTCAATGGCGATGGCGATGGCGAAGGAGAAGAGCTTCTGCCCGGCCTGCGCAGCATTCGGAGCAGCGACCACCAGGTTCGGGAACATTTCATTGAGCACAACCATCTCACCGACCTAAACACCGATGATGTACAGAAGTCTACCATCAAGCCGCTAGTTTGCACTAATAACCCCATTCTGCAGCAGCGGTCAGAAGCACCTTTCACTCCGCCGCCACAGTTGATTGCGACCCCTTCGACCCCGTCGATCATGGACGACGCAGGAGGATCGTTCGTCTTGGTCGGCCTCCAGGAGCCGCTTATCGCTGCTCCGAATGGAGATGCACCCTCGCGGCGCACTGACGCCACTTCTGCTGACGGCGGAGCTACCCGGACGGCGGAGACGGAGAAAGACTCCATCGTCGTCGGCGAGCGAGGAGCTGCTGCTGCTGCTGACACTGTTGCCGACACTTCTGCGACTACTTCTGACAGCTGCGGCGGTGGTGATGGTGGTGATGGTAGCACTAACGGCACTAGCACTGCAGCCACCGATGCCGCGGCCTTACTGGACAACATCAACAACAACGGGGGCAAAGCGGCGGACGACAGCGGTCTTCTTCTCGCCGTAATCACCAATGGAAATGACGACGACGAAAACTACGAGGATTGCTACGACTACGACGACTGCGACGTCGTCGAGCGGGACGAGGTCGATCACGCCCAGGAGACGACCATGGATCGGTTTGCCAGCATGTTTGGCTGAACTGACCGACTGCGCTATGCGGGGGGGNAGAAGCACACACCCGACGCATCTTGGTCTTTTGGCGAGGAGCTTCTTCGCAGTGATTCAGAGGGGTGGTTGAGAGCGGCGGCGCATGAAATGCATAGACAGGTAGGTAGGGCAGGAGGCAAACACGCAGTGATCTTCTGGCAGATTGGAGGCCAAGTGCGACATGGGTGGGCAAAGAGCTGTTGCGCCATCAAGAGGGGAAGAGGGCACGCCGTCCGTTTGCTTTGCAGGTCAGGAGGCATAATATCTAGGTACCTACCAACCGTATCTAGGTACTTAGGTGGTACCTGGGTACCTTAGACATTTGGAAGATAGATGCGAAGGCCTTCTCAAGGTAAACTCCAGAACCCAGCAGATCATTCACTGATTTTGATCGACGGACTGGGAATAGCTGCTATCTCTTCATGCCGGAGATCCGGGGTGTGCAGGAAGGGAGAGAGCCAACACCTCCCAGGGTGTGGACAATGTCCGTCCAAGCCTGCTATCTACCCGTGACTACGGGGGATGTGTCGGCCGTCCGTCCCTCAAAGCAGCAGGTGTTTGCGTATCCCTCAGTCCATACGTAGTTTACTATGCAGCCAGGCAAGAGAGGCAGTCGGTGAGATGTGACGAAGTGTGATAGGTAGGAAAGAATCTACACAGGGTGATGTACGTTGGTGCTTGCAGGCAGGGGACAGGGACCAGGGTCTTCTAGCAAATCTTCTGGGTCTTCGAAATAAGCCTATGTAGCTGGGCTCGAAAACACCTCCCCTGTCCGCTGTAGCTATTGGAGCCAAGAGGACTGGTTTTTTCCCTCCTTTTTTTCTTTTTCCTTTTTTGGCCTGAGACTGTCGTACGGACCACAAACATGACCGGTCTGGGCAGATAAGTAGGTACCTAGGTACCTAGTGTTCACTTTTTTACGCAGAGGTCGCTCCTGAGCACCCACTTCTCACCCGCGAGGACCTCTCGACCTTCGTGCTGTTGAGAGACAAAGAAGAAGGAGGAACGCGGTATGTTAGTCGGTTTACATTGGCGTATTTTGCAGTGGTGCTGCTGGAGGGCCGTGTGGTGGGAGAGGAGAGGATAGGAGGAGAGGACGGGAGGGAAGGGAGGGAGGGAGGGCCGGGATTCCTGCAGCGCCTGAGGAAGAGCAGAGGCAGGAAAGGAGGGGTGTGACGGGCACGCACTGTGGGTGAAGACAGGATCAGGGGAAATTGGACAGAGGAGAGAGAGAGTTTGATCCATGTAGCTCACTGGAGAAGGGCGGGAAAGGGGGAAAACCAAACGGCGGACTCTGAGTCACTAGATCAGGGCAAGCAAGGGATGAGCAGTCGGTGAGAGAAGAAAAGGTAAGCAATACGAGCTGTTGTGCTGCTGAACGACACTGGGTCGACTATTTGGGAGCAGGAATGTACAGAAAGCAAGCCGGCTGGGTCGGCAGGATACAGTCCTGAGCAAGAGCGAAGCGTGCAGGACGAAGTTGGGCAGGATTACGCGGGCAAATTTGACCATTCCTAGGTAAGGGAGAGAGGTCTCAGGTGACGGGGTCTGGTCAAGTGCAGGGGCTGCTACTGCATTGGATCCGGAGCAGACAGGCCGGGCCCAGCGTCAGTGCGGATGTTATCAGGGTGTGTCGAGCTAGCCACCTCGCAGACTCCAAGGAGCCGGTCCCGTCCGCTTCACCTGCAGGATGGCGGTGTGGACTACTAGACCACGGCCGGTACTTGTTTCTCAGAGGGCTGCGGTTGGAGTTGCGGGTATCACACGGACGGCTCTCCTGGAAGCATTAACTCCCCGTCACCTGATTGGTTGGTGCACTTAATTTTTTGGGGGGGAGGGAAAGTAGCAGGGAAAAGGGGCGAAAATGAGAGCAGGAGCGAGCGCAAAAGGACCGCATAAAGATAAGTGAGGAGAGTGGACGGGAAGGGTCAAGGGAGAAGAGAGGGGAGGGGAGGGGATACTACTAGAAACGCGAAATGGAAGCGGAAAGGGGAGAGGAGGGGAAGGGGTGGGATGGGAGGTTGGAAGCAAAAGCAGGAAAAGAGGGCAGGCAGAACAGAGGGAGCAAAGAGCGGATGTGAGACAGAGGGAGGCAGGGGTAGGGAAAGTGCAAAAGTGCAGAAACTAGTCACTCACCAACATGCAGTCGTCGCCGTGCTTGTGGAGGAGAAGCAAGCCCGTCTCGGGCGCCACTGCTATCTCCTCTTTCGCAGACACGCGGTCCCTAGGGTAGAACACCGTCTCGCCGCCCACGCAGCCGTCGGCCGCGGAGGTCAGGTACAGCAGCAAGGTCCAGGTTGTCTTAGCACTGACGATCTTCGAGGGGTCGTCCTCGGCGCTCACGGAAAGGGTATTCGAGTCGTCATCTGTGTGTCATATGTGTAATAATTTTAATATTTTCGTAGGTGGTTGTGTGTGGGGGGTCAGCCTTCTTGTCTTTTCCTTTGTTCGCTGAGCTCGGATAGAATTGCTTTCGCTATTTTTACTTCTCTCTCACTCTCTCTTTTTTCTTGGCGAAGTTGCCGGTTGTGGAAAGGTCAAGGGGAAGGAAGCTGAATATGTGCATTCGCGGTGATTGCGAGCCCGAGCCGCTCTTGTAGGTTTGGAAACAATAGCGTGCGGCAGAGGGTGTGCAGGTTCACAGCTCACAAGTAAGGGAGGGAGGAGAGAGAACGGGAGGGAAGGAAAAGGAAGATGGACAGGATGGCTGGGGTGTGAACGAGTTGGGAGGGAGAGAAGCAGAAGTAGGCAGCAAGCAAGTGACGACGACAACGGCGGGGGGAAGTTTGAGGGGTTATCTGCTTACAATGTGGCGCAAAGTGTTGTCCCTTCGAGTATCGATAGACTCGAATATTGGGAGACAGACCAACGACATCACCACCCCTGCATCGTGCATTAGTGAAAAAAATGACAAGAAGATAGGAAGAAGAAAGCGGTGACTGGGTGGCGAGATGAGTGCTCTCGAGGCCAAGAGGAGGAGAACGTCAGGAGTATAGGACCCGAGATGCATGTAAAGTGCAACTTTAGCGTGGACATGAGTAGTGATGGCGGTGGTGGTCTTTGACTGAGGAGAACGTGCAGCTCTCGTCGCTTGGAGCTGAACGGACGGGAAGGAGATGAGACTGGAAGGGGAGGAGGAGGACGAGGCGAGAAGGACGGAGGAGAAAGTCTCACCATAATCCCTTAGCGGTCCCCTCATGTTCGAGGAGTGCTTCTCTGAGCCCTGTCTGGAGCCACAGACGGGCTGCAAAGGCCGGGTCCTGGACCTGGAAGCGGTCGTTCTGTCTTACGGCCTCGCCCTTCTTAGGCTTCGAAGGCGTGGTTGTTAGGACGAGGCTGTCACGACAGAAGGACACGTAGTCCCGACACAGCGAGCGAGGGAAGAAGTTGCGTGCGACGAGCACCTTGGAGGGGATCACTGGCTCGAAGATCACGTCGGCGACAGGCAGAGACGGCTTGAAGGGGGGCCAAGTGGGAGGTGTGGCCGCCGCCTGAGTCTGCTGTGATGGTGGCTGCTGATCGGCCTTCTTCTTGGATGTGATATTGGTATTGGTGGCGTTCTTCTTGTTGCTGCTTGTGGCAGGAGCATTGCCCGCCCCCTTTCGGTCTTTCGCCATGCCTACCTAGGTAATTTCTTCACGCTTCGACTCTCTTCTCTCGACTTTTCTTTTCCTTCACCTTGCTTCACTCGTCCAGCAGGGGGAAGTCAGACAAAAAAGAAAGAGGAGGGTGTGAGAGCAAAGAAAAGCCGCAATAAGCGTTGACAAAATATGTTGGTCGAGCTGAATGTGATTTAGTCGAGTGGCTTGCAGGAAGTCTCAGAAACTTCGGCGAGCTGATAGCTCTCGACCACTCATTCACGGTCACCTGAGGACACCAGAATGCAAAAAGCAAGATCCTCGGTCGCCGGTGTGTTTCCTCTTCCGGCCAGACAATAGATAAGGCGCTCAAATGACGGAGGTGAGGGGAGCAGAGAGGGATTTGGGGGAAATTTGGGGAGCGATCTTGTTGCTGACTTGCAGCCAGCCGATCAAGATGGTCCGCGATCTTGGGATTCTTGGGATTTTTACGGAGTAACCCCTCCTATTATTCCTCCGCTCCCGCCTGGGAGCCGTGCCTCCTTCCCCGTTTTTGTTTGTAATTGAGATGCCACTTTTCAAAACAGCTGCAGTACGACGTTATGATGTTACGATGAAAATTGATGGGAAAGTCGAAATTCGATGAAGCTGAGAAGAGGTAGGCCAGGTCCACGGCCGTCTTGAGGTTGGTTGTCAAAAGGCTGGAGGCGGAGGCTAAGCGACAGCTCCAGGAACTAGCACAGGAACGAGCACGTGCGGGAGAGCGGACCCCTGCAATAACTCCTGCTTCTCATCATTTATGCTCGCGACACGTTCGTCCCAATGCCTCTGTCCAAGATATTTCTCATCTTTCTTTTCCGCTGTCAGCTGTTTATTCTAGAGTGTGGCGTACACTAAATTTTTTTTTTCCCCTTTCAATCCAATCCTTTCTCATTCGAGAGAGGATTCCTCTTGTCTCTCAGTGTACTAGGGGCCGCAAGAGAGTGTGCAGGGGTCATCCAGTCGAAGTGGGTCTCGTCACGACTTAGCGCGAAATCCGAATCCGGCCCCACGCGGGGGAATCGGAAGTTTCCGCCTTTCCAGGAATCGTGGGCGGGCGCGTCCAAATTTTTTTTAACTAGCCTCTTCCTAGAACACAAACCTCCAACGAGGCACCCAAAGAAAAGCAAGAGACCTATGGGATACCCGCTCACTCTCCCTTCCGCTCGCCTCTTCCACTCTCGCTGGGCTGTCAATTGCAGTCATAGATGTAGCAGCTACCTCCCGTCTAGCTCACAGTGATTCCAATTCTTCGCCAATTTCCTTACGCGCCGCCACAATGTCTTCATGGTTCTCGTGGTTTTCGTCGACCAGCAAGGCCCCGGCCGCACCACCACCACCACCACCCCCGCCAGCCGTCACTCCTCCTCCTCCTCCCCCCCCTCCCCCAGAAGACAGGTCCCTGTTCTCTCCCAGATCCGTCCGCCAGCTGGGACTCTTCTTCGCGGGCGCTGGCTTTCTCGCCTGGTCAACCATGGTCACCCGCCGGTCCGTCGTCAGGAAGCAACTCGCCGATATCCCCAAATTCTACCAGCCCAGCGGCCAGCTCAGGGCGTCCGCAGCAGCCGCGGCGGGTTCCGCAAAGCCAAAAAACCCAGAAGGCTCGTTGATCGCAGTCGAGGCGCTGGGCCTAGCCACGCTGAATGTGATGGCCTTCGGCATCATGATGACGGGCGGACTGTCCTGGGCGTTTGACGTCTCCTCTATCGAAGACCTGCGCAGGATGGCGAGGAAACACATCGGCCCCGCCGGGGGGAAGACCGACGAGGAGAGCGAGAAGGAGGTCGAGGAGTGGGTGGCCAAGATTCTGTCTCGTACCAAGAAGGACAAGGGGGACGCAGGAGACTCGCAGGACAAGCAAGGGAGGTAGGAAGGACGGGACGGTTGGGCAAAAACAAACCTACAGGGGTGAATGTATACTCATCTTTTCAGCGGAACTAGCACTGGGCGTCTCGAGACCTTGGAAATCTGGGGGATGGCCGGCTAGAGTGATCGAAGCGGATCAGGCTACTTTTGCGCCTTCGACAGGGGACCCTGCAAGGACAACCGGCAATCCCTTCCGAAATCGAGCACGCAGATTGCTAGCGCTGTCTGTTGGTCTTTCAGACAGCCATGATAATGGAACCTCCCAGAGCTTTGATAGGTCATCGAGAGCACACCTGGCCAGTATGCCAAGAAAGAAGAAGCATCCGGCTGAATCAACTATCTCCTGCAGTCCGCAAGCCACGACGGACCTATGATGAAAGTGCTTTACCTTGAGTCGCAGAAGAAGGAAGATACAGACAACACGAGCCCAAATCCTGCCACGAGGTGGTGGTCAGGAGAACGAGTGGACCTCCTCCCGCAGCAGACAATCGCCGCCCCCGCCATATTTCCCCCCTCAGCCTACGATCTTCCCCTGCCGCTCTAAGCCAACAAGTCGACATGGCCCTCATCCGACGAACATAAATACTCGGTGATTCTCCTCCCTCAAGAGCTCTGAAACTCCTGTCTTTCCTCCCAGGCTTCACTGGATCATCCTCCCTTCTCCCCTCGCCTCCCCTCTTCTTCTCAAGCTCCTTCAGCTCAAGCTTCTTCAGTTCAAGCTCCTTCAGTTCAAGCTTCTTCAGTTCAAGCACAGTTCACGCATCCTGCGCCCAATAAACGCGTGTGCTACCGCCCCGTGTAACTGTGACCCCTATTGGTACTTCAACTAGTACCTTTCTACCTACCTACCTACCTACCTACCTACGCCGCGAACCCAGCTCTTGGGCCAAGACCCTGGTCAATCATCACATAGCCTACCGACACCACCAACCAGCCACTCTGCTCTCTCAACAACAACTTGGTACAGCGGTATTAGCTAGGAGGTACTTAGGTACTTTCGCCGAGGGACAGTTCACACAACACCTAGCTCCTCTGTCATTCCCTTCCATCTCTTATTTCTTATCTACCTAGGCACCTATCATCACTTTCTTCTCTTCTCTGGTCCACGCCCTAGCACAGGCGCTCTGCCAAGGGGATGTTGAATCACAACCATTCCCCGAACTGGAGTGCAAGGTAGCCAGCAAGGGGATATTGTTCGATTCGTCTTGCACCCTTTCTTCTTTGCTGCACTCCCCTTCGACGGGAGTCCAGCCCCTCGTTTTTCGTTGTTTCCTTTATGCTGCCGATTAGGTAGCTTTCCTTATTCTTTCTCTGCTTTTGCTTTTGCTTGTTGATTTCTCTTCTTTGCTACAACCCCCGGAGTCAAGCCCCTAGTTTTCCTCCTTTACTTTGTTACGCCTAGGTAGATGTAGTTAGTATCTGATTTGCTCTGTTTTATTCCTATCAATTATAGCACACTAGAAGTCCACACCTCTGTGAACGAACGCTCTGCCCGAAAGATTGCATGTACTCACTCACTACTCCCAACAAACAAGCTCGGATGGTCTGCGTACTCAGCTGCAGTCAATGTGAATTAGATGGGGATGTGATAGCTCGGTGAACCATGAAAGTTCAGGTGACCCTGACATTGACCAAATTAGTGGCTTAGGCCGAGGGACTGTGCCTGGGGCTTTCGGGCTGAAGGGCAGGCCTCGGAGCGAGGCTGCAGTGGGTGTTCCTTAGCGCTTTTAGCAGTCCATGTCATTGTACTTCCGTAACAGCTTGACATCGCCGCAACACCAGATTGCGGGGCCCCCATGAACTGCTGTGGGTTGAAGGGTTACCGATCTCGGTAGTGAGAGTTCCACCATCTTCACCAAAAAAGTACCAGGTAGGTATTTGCACAAACTTCCCGTTCAGCAAACTACACCGTACATGTCAGAACAGAAAAAAAAAAGCCAGAGGAATCAAATCAAATCAATCGGTCGCCTGGGCAGAATGAAGATCTCAGGCGGTCTCCGACTACTACAACACCGAGAGTGTTTCTCTTCATCGCAGCCTCATCATTCGGAAGTTGTCCTGCGTATGCCACCCTAAGAAAATCACACTAAGAAAATCAGCGCCTGGATTGAAAGAAAGCAACGGCCGAGAAGATAGGGACATCCAGCACGGAAGACCTAGACGTAAAAAAAAATCGAGAAGATGCGCGATAGCGACAGCGAGATTGACCCGCTGTCGTCCGCTGTTGTAGCAGCTGGAAGCGATGTTAAAGACGGATACAATCCTCTCGGCATCACCAGCAACGATGCCGGGGACGCCGGGGATGCCCGCTCCGGACTTGACGATGATGGAGCGGATGAGAGTACGATTCAACCGATGCGTCCTCGGACAGCGACTTCCACGGCTGAGATCGACAGCACCATCAATCACCCTGGCTCCGTGCGCATAAACGTCAAAGGCGCTTTTATCGTCGACGGCGCCAGCATACCGGGCTCACCAGTACCACCCACTCAGGCCCAGGAGAGCAACGGCCGGCTGTCGCCCGAGCAGCAGACACCAACAGCCCAGACTCCAACAACTCAAACAAAGACGCAGAACCAGGACATCCGACTGCCGTATCACACAGCGGTAGTCAGCCATGTGGCCATCGATGTTAGTCGTGACCCCTCTTTTTTTTTTTTTTTTTTTTTTTTTTTTTTTTTTTTTTTTTTTTTTTTTTTTTTTTTTTTTTTTTTTTTTTTTTTTTTTTTTTTTTTTTTTTTTTTTTTTTTTTTTTTTTTTTTTTTTTTTTTTTTTTTTTTTTTTTTTTTTTTTTTTTTTTTTTTTTTTTTTTTTTTTTTTTTTTTTTTTTTTTTTTTTTTTTTTTTTTTTTTTTTTTTTTTTTTTTTTTTTTTTTTTTTTTTTTTTTTTTTTTTTTTTTTTTTTTTTTTTTTTTTTTTTTTTTTTTTTTTTTTTTTTTTTTTTTTTTTTTTTTTTTTTTTTTTTTTTTTTTTTTTTTTTTTTTTTTTTTTTTTTTTTTTTTTTTTTTTTTTTTTTTTTTTTTTTTTTTTTTTTTTTTTTTTTTTTTTTTTTTTTTTTTTTTTTTTTTTTTTTTTTTTTTTTTTTTTTACTTTCGATATTTTGCTCTGTGATGTCCTCTTCACATGATACCAGTATATCCCGGTATCTAGGTACCTACCTACTTACTGACAAACTCATTCCAGATCGGCGGTTCGCTGGCAAAGCTGGTGTACTTCTCACGAGAGGCTCACTCAACAGAGCCCGGTGGGCGGCTCAACTTCATCAGCTTCGAGACGGAGCGGATCGACGACTGCGTCGAGTTCATGAAGCACCTGCGAGACAAGCAGCAAGCCTTGAACGGGGCCAAGCCCGACAAGCTGTGCGTCATGGCCACGGGCGGCGGCGCGTACAAGTACTACGACAAGATCCGGGACGCATTGGGGGTGGACGTGCTGCGCGAGGACGAGATGGAGTGCCTGATCATCGGGCTCGATTTCTTCATCACCGAGATCCCCCGCGAGGTCTTCACCTACAGCGAGACGGAGCCCATGCACTTCGCCGCGCCCTTCCGACAGGACATATACCCTTACCTCCTGGTCAATATCGGCTCCGGCGTGAGCTTCCTGAAGGTCGAGGGGCCCCGGAAGTACCAGCGTGTGGGTGGCACGTCACTCGGGGGCGGCACGCTGTGGGGCCTGCTGTCGCTCCTGACGGGCGCGCGCACCTTCGACGAGATGCTGGACCTGGCCTCCAGGGGCGACAACTCTCGCGTCGACATGCTGGTCGGCGACATCTACGGCACCGACTACGGCAAGATCGGGCTCAAGAGCTCGACCATCGCCTCGTCTTTCGGCAAGGTCTTCCGCATGAAGCGCGCGGCCGAGTCAGCCGCCGAGGACGGCGTTGGTGGCGGTTCCTCCGGCGACCGAAACCACCATGCCTCCTCCCCCTTAGCCTCATCCTCCTTGTCTCCCGGCGAGCAGTCTGAGCAAGCAGCAGCGAGTAATGCAGAGGACGGCTCTGGTGCCCTTCCCGTCGGCGGCTTCTCGACCGCCGACATCTCGCGCTCGCTCCTATACGCCGTCAGCAACAACATCGGGCAGATCGCGTACCTGCAGTCGCAGATCCACAACCTGTCGGCCATCTACTTCGGGGGCTCCTTCATCAGGGGTCACCCGCAGACGATGAACACGCTGAGCTACGCCATCCGCTTCTGGAGCAAAGGCGCCTCGCAGGCCTACTTCCTGCGCCACGAGGGCTATCTGGGCGCCGTGGGCGCGTTCCTCAAGCGGCAGCCGCACAACTGGGGCAGGAGGGGCAGCTTCGAGGAGAGCATGGGCCTCGCGGAGCGGCGGATGATGCAGAGGGTTGCTGCTGTTGATGCTGTTGCTGCGGATGACCGTGGGGAGGAGTAGGCAGGGAGGATGATGATGGCTGCTGTTACAACGGGAGGAGGAGAAAATTGAGTGAGATGTAAGGGTATGAGGAGTGGTGATAGGATGCGATGTTGATGGGGCTGCTGATTGAAAAAAAAAAAAAAAAGCAGTAAAGACTGTACAGTCATGGAGAGATTATTACTGGAAGCATGGCACTGTCTGGGTTGGTCTGTACCGAGAATCTGTATCACTGAGCATGGCAATACACATGTAATATGCACACAAACACAAGGGCGCGGCGTAAAGGTGCAACGTTCTGCAAGCGTCATGTTCTTTGCCTTGTCTACCTAGGTACCTATATAATTATATAACACCTGTTATACACTGGCTTTGATGATGTTAGTGCTATTCGACGTTCTCGTATACAGCGGGGTTCTAGGGTGATTCCCTAGATGCAAACATTTGAGGCATGGACCATTTACTAGAATGACCACGAAACGTCACGGGCTCTATCCAACACATCTCGTCACAAAACGTCTATCATCGCCTACACCGGATACGTGGTACTTCGATAGATAAAGTTGATTGGAATAGAGTATCCTAGTCAAAATACGCATCTCAGAGAAGAGACGAGAGTGTTGTGTGTCCTTCGCCTCAGTTTCAGAGCCTTGTCTGACATAGAAAAAAAGTGCAAAAGGAGTGGAAGAAGTAATGGGGAGGTTATCGCCATCAAGAAAATCCATTAAAATCCGGGCAAACGAACGCAGAGAATAAAACAAAGAGAGCTTAAGGATAGAAAGAGAGAGAGAGACAGAGAGAGAAACAGATCAATTACGGGCAGCATCGCCGAAGAAAAAGAGGAACCAAAGCTTGAAGACTAAGAGAGGTAAATACCAGCCAGGCCCATCTCACTCCATCATCATAGTGTCCAGTTGAAAAACAGTCAGGCCATATCCGGCGAGAAAAAATAATACCAGGCCAGGTCAGAAAAGGCCAGGGAAAGGAGGAAGAAGAAAAGAAAAGAAAAGATTGCAGACAGACGAAAAAAAGAAAGAAAAAACAACACTTAGAAGTAGTTCCCACCCGGCACCACCACGAAGACGGCAGTCAGGACACCCGACAGCAACAGAGCGGCCAGCATGGCCTGCACGAAGATGGTGTCCTGGATTTGGCGCAGCGCCGGCTCCTGGATCCAGACCTCGCGGTCGAACACCTTGCGCACGATGTTGCGCGCCTGGTACTTGACGACCCACGGCTCGTCCTCGTAGCTGTTCGAGCTGCCAAAGCTAGCAAACGAGTCCCTGGACGCCTGCTTCTCAGAGTCCTTTGTTGTGTCCTCGACGTCGTTCTCGTCCGCCTCGAACAGCTCCCACGGCCTCACATGCCTATGATGCATGCCATGCAGCACGACGCACATGCCCTTATACGCCGCCACCAGCGTGCTGATCCCCAGCACCCACCCCACAGCCGCGACCGCGCGATACCCGCGGGGGGCGCTCGACAGCGTCAGCACGACCGCGGCCGTGATTCCCGCGGCGATGAGGAACACGCCCAGGAACCGCGCGAAGAACACGCGCGCCGGGTTGCCGTTGCAGATGGACCAGCGGATGAAGTTGGGGTGCGCCTGCCCGCGCAGCGAGTGCTCGACCGTGCGCAGCACGTCGCGGAACGCGCTCGGGTGCGTCGTGTACGCGAGCGCCTGCAGCAGGGCCGTGCGCTCGCGCGAGGAGAGGTTGAGCTGGCGGGCCGAGTCCTCGGTGACGTACGTCGAGATCACGCGGTCGATCTCCTCGCGGAACGGCTGGATCGTGAAGGGCAGCAGCACCTTGGCGCCGGCCTGGGAGAAGGCCTCCTGGGCTTGGGACCTGTAGCTCGTCGCCGTCGGTGCGACGGAGGGGCCGCCGGACATCACGGACGGCGGTGAGGCGGCACCGTCGGGAGCGCCGCCAGCAGCGCCGCCAGGGAAAAACTCGGACTCGGCCGCCTCGGTAGTAGTGGCAGTGGCACCAGCCACGGTACCGCCGGCGCCGCCGGGCTTCTTCTCGAAGTCGGTGCCCTTGAAGATGGCGGTGGCCTCGGTCTCGGGCTCGCGCCGGAGCTTCTCCACGTGCTCCTTCTGCAGGCGGGCGGCGACCTCGTCGGCCTTCTCCTGCGTCCACTCGGGGGCCAGGGCGAGGTCCGTGGTGGACGCCGTGGAGAAGCGCTTGGAGTAGTCGCGGTACCAGAGGAAGAACTGGAGGTTCTCGGCCGACCTCTCGATGTAGATGAGGTAGTTCATGAAGTCACGGATGGTGCATGGCTAATATATTTGTGGTTTGTTTTAGATGCGTTAGCGGGGAAGAGCGGGTAGGAGGAGTCTTGGGGTGTATGTATGTAGGTAGGTAGTCGTGAGAACATCATGAGCGTAACGGCGGTCTTGCTTCTTGGCAAGGTAGGTACTTACGGGGCACGTTCCGCCATCGATGATCTTGTCGAAGGACAGGGCAGGCGGGATGCCGGAGAGCCTTCCGGACTGACCCGAGCTTACGGACTCGCTGCCAGAGCCCTTGAGATTCTCCTGAGAGGACGACAGTGAGCCCTCTGACACGACTGAGGCCCTGTCCGACGGGGGCGGGTCCGCCACATGAGCCGGACGGCGGTATCCAAGAGAGAGGAGACCCATCTTGAGTTCTAGAGTTTGATCTGGTGATAGGTGCTGCCTGAGGTGGCTTGAGAGAGAGTAGCTTCTGCTGGATAGATAGGTAGATATAATACGGTCACGAAAGAATGAGCAGAAAGAAGCAGGGTCTAGCCGCCGGTGATCGTTGGATGGAATTATTGTCTTGTTCTTCTTCAACGTGTTTCCTTAGGACAACAAAGAGTGGCGCCGACTTGTTGGGCAGGAAGGACGGGTGAGTTAGGCTAGAGGTATGTAAGTGGACAGTGGGGGAACACCGATTAAAATCAGAGAAACAATTCACGACAAAACCGCCTGTCCACGAAACTACTGCGCGTTCGTTGGAGGAGGAAACAGGTTCAAATAAGAGAAGATCGACAAAGTCCGCCTTCTTGGTGTCTTCTTGGTGGCTACCCGGCTGGCTACCCAAACCAGAAGCAGGTACCTTAGCCAACAACAGACAAGGGGGTTAACAAGGTTCGCAGGGCGTTCGTAGCAGAAGAAGCGAGCCGTATCACCAACTCCAGTCCAGCGCGTCTACCAGTCGCCGGGCTTGGCCTGAGCACGTCAATATCACGGCGAAAAAAAAAGAAGAGTTGCCACTTTTCCAGCCACTGTCTATAATTTCCCCCCCTTGCGATGGGAAGTGAAACAGGGTTCACTGCACTGTGTCTAGGTGAGTAACTACCTAGGCAGGCAGGTAGGTTGGGGGCAGGCGCCATATTTCCTCCTCCAGAGTAGGTCTTGTATATTTTTCTCGCACTTTGCGTCCCGCCTCTCAGCCCAGTCCGTAGTTCCGTGTTCTCCTATTGTGTACGTATGTAGACCTTGGGGGGAAAGGCTCATATCGGCGGAGGCGATGTTGGTGGGCTACGTCTCGACGTGATTGGGCAAGCCGCCGGCGTCCTGGTTTTCTGGCGTCGGCCGGCGTGGGACGCCAAGACCCGCTAGTCTCTGCCCAAAGGCAGGAAGGATGAGGAAAGGAAGTGCACTTGTTTCTCTTCCGCCCTCGGAGCTGACGATGCAAGGGCGCGGTATGTCTGCAGGGGGGAGAGGGAGTGATGATGGACAAACACTTTGTTTGCAGCGTTGGTGGACTGGGGTGCCCATGGTGGTGAGGGAGAAGTGAGATAGCAAAGAAAGACTGAGGCAGAAGAAGGACAACCTCCAGCTGAAAACTGCACTTTCCTATACCTGGTCGTCTGGGCGCCGAGCGACTGCGTCCGCAGAGAAAATCCCTTCATTTCCTGTGAACCAGATAGGCAGACAGGAAACGCCTCTATCACATATTACACACGGCTTGTTGGCACCCAAAACGACGGAACCCTTCCCAGAGTGGGAGGAGGAGAGTCTTGGGATGAGTCTTGTGATGAATTGGGATGAAAGGTAGTGTGCTCTGGCTGGTCGCCGGCCCCTCAGCCAGCTGCAGGACCATCCTCATCCCTTGTCACCCGTCCCTCGTCCGTCAAGTGGACGGGAAAGAAAAAGAAAATCGCCGCTAGCCTTAGCAGGTGAGATCATGAGTTAGCGTGGAACTCGGGCACTGATAAAGGGTGTCACTAAGTCTCAAAGTCTTGCATCCCTTCCCTGGCCTTCCCCATCGAGCGGTCCCCGAGCAACGGGCCTTTTTCAACCACTCTAGTATAGTCGACACTAAAACACACCAGGGCCGGCAAGCAGCCGGGAGTCCCACCAAAAGACACCAAAGGAAAGATCCAATGGAGATTGCCGCGGGCGATCAAAGAGAGAGAACTGACTAGAACACTAGGTCGTCTGTGCTCTCGGAAACGAATACACGGAAAGAGATAGGCGATTTGGTAGGCGAAACGGGACCATGCAAAAGATTCCCACTCGGCGAGGCCTCGAATTCAGCGCCAGTGACCAGCCAGCCAGCCCTGTCTGTCAACAGCCCCTGCTGTCAATATCACATCAATGAATCCTCTCGGCCGCAGCTTATCGGCGTGACACAAAAAAAAGTGGCTTGCATGAAAGAAATAATCGAGGGAAAACAGGCTTTTTGTTTCGCTGTTCCCTAGTCAGAGAAAATGACCAGGGGGAGTGAGCTGCAAAAGAAAAGGATGGGCAAATGGGCGGTGGCATGCCACGCTCGACTCGACATCGATGATGTTTGTTGTTCAGGTCCAACGCCATGGCACTTCGGACAAATCCCGCGTGCTAGCACTCGGTTGACCCCTGTTCCAGCACGGGCGGGATGCTAGGTCTTGGCACTCGGCGCTGAAAAACCAATAATTGGTCGCTAACCCGCGCCAAGAACACGCTAAATAAGCAGGGGTATAGAGTCCATACCGTCAGGGGTTTGGCTTTGCCATCCGTCGTCATCATGGAATTCCCAATGAGGTAATCGGTCTACCGTGACCAAGGCAGAGAAGCAAGAGGAGATGCCATCGGGAGGGGGGAGAAAGGACAAAAAGAAGAGAAAAAAAAATCAATATTATTAAGGAGAGACCTGGCGTCGGGGGACCCGTCTCGAGATGCAACACGAGCCCACCCCCAACCTCAAGACACCTGAACGCTCGCCCTTCATTCCTCGCGAAGGCTGAACGGACGGGGGGAAGATACCTCCTCACGTTTCCCAACGACCACCAGCACGTTCACATGCACGTCTCCACAGAGCTCTGATTGCTTCAGTCGGAGGCGCACGTATCGGCGCCTCCTCTCGCTGATCCATGTGCGAAGCGGGCACACGCACACACGTCTGCCCTCCCTCACATGAAGCACACGCGAATCACATATTGCACATCACAGGTAGTAGATACCAAAGTAGGTATGGATCAACACTGACTGAGGCCATTCCCCTCCCTCCCTGGCCCGTCTCATAGGACACGCCGCCTCGAAACAAAAAAAAGAAAGAAAAGAAAAGAAAAAGAGTAGTTTGCCGCTTCCGGCGCCGTCGGAACTCTGTTTCCTCCTCCGCACTTTCAGTCTCACACAATCAGCACTTGTGTCTTAAGTGCAGGTTTAGAGCCTGCATAAACTGTGCACACCTCGCGACCTACTGTCGAGCTGCTCAGCGAGAGAGGGAGAGAACTCGATAGAGATGACGGTTACCTATAGGCTTCTGCAAGCCTTCTGCAGCTGCACTGTTCCGTTGACGACCAGAAGTCTGATAAAGCTGTTGAGAAATAACTGTCCCCATGCATAAAACCACTGCAGCAAGGCAGCGGTCGCAAGGCAGTAGTAGTAGTAGGTATGTCTTGAAGATAAACCACGAATCAAAAACGGCTCTGCCCTAGCGGAGTCATAAGAGACAAGATGTGCATACCTTTTTGCACATAAGTGCTGATAAACCGAATCTATCACCTATGTACCTCTTGCCTCGTCCGTCCAAACCTGAAGGGAGCCGTGAAGGGAGCAGAGATCAGTCTGAGACTTGCATACAACTTCCTACATACATACATACGCACTGACCTTCCAGTGACTCTGTTCTGTTCTAGCTCTGTTACATTGCCTCTCAGCTAAGATAGGTACCTAGTTAGTGAGTCAAGTCGCTCACTCATCACCAGTGCTTCTCGCTGATGTCGACCGCGTTGACGTCGACCCCGTCCTTGAACCAGCGCTCATCCTCCGTGATCCTGACGTCGTTCCCGCTCATCTGCCTCTTCCTCATCAGCCCGGACTCGGCAAAGGTCCAGTCCTCCAGCCCGTACGTCCTCCACCACTGCCCGGACTCGTCGTGCCATTCATACCAGAACTGCACTGCGATCTGGTTCCGTACCAGGCGTTCATGTATTTTTATGTTAGCACAGGATCAAGGCTCCCTTTCAACAACAGCAAAACGGGAGTAAAGTAATAAAGTCCACACTCCACACATAGGTAGGACCCAGTCAGTTTCTACAATATATGTGGCATGGACACCGCCAGACGTTCTGGGGAAAATGTGTGTAGCTTTGATGGCTTTGCAGAGAGAGACGGAAGAAGTACGAGTAATGAACGAGTGGGTAGGGACTTGGGGATTGCATGCCTTGTTGTCCGTGAACGCGAACAGCTCCTTGCGGAGGCGGTAGCCGTTCTCCTTGGCCCACTTCGCGCTCAAGAACGCCTCGATCTCGTCCCGGCCCCGGATGAACTGGTCCCGGTTCCGCCATATGGAGTCGGGCGTGTAGGCCATCTTCACAACCTGTGGGTTTCTAAAAAAGCGAGACGAACATGGTCAACGCTTGTTCAGTTGTCTTCTTCATATACTAGGGCCTACACAGGCAGGTAGGCTGGTTTCGGGGCAGCCACATGCAGTGCCATGATAGGTAGGAGTTACGAGTGCGTGATGACATACTTTGTGTTCCAGGCATTCTGGGCTGCCTTAACCTTCACCTTGGCCGTTTCGAGCGTGAACGGTGGGAAGGGGGGCTTGAGTTCCGTGGTGGCCATTGTGTTCTCCTGTCTTCGTCTTGGAAATAGTTGACTGATGATGACAACAAGCTGCCGTACAAGTGCCTCGTTTATGGACAGAGTGTAATTCAAACTGAGAGAGCGGTTCAAATACCGGATTTCCTTTATACTCTCTATATGTACAGTTGCAATCTCCTCTATTGGAAAATGATGTCAACTCTGAAAGTCTAAATGATGAGACGGGCTCTCACTCAGCGCCGGAGTAGCCGGTAGGATGCGGTTGAGCGAATCTCCCGGCCCCGCTCGGCGCTGGTTCGGAATCAATCCACATCCCCCGCCTCGGGCGGGCACTCCAATATCCATTCCGGGAACTTTCTTCGATGACGGGATTTGAATTACGAAGACAACGGAGAACAACAGTTGATAAATGCTCGAATGGAAAACACTGCCTAAGTCCCTCTACGCCCCTCCCTACCAATGTGCACAAGATGGCCGGGACCAAAGGGACGGCTTGCTGACGTCGCCGATATCGCAAACTGAACCAAAAGGCCCATCAAGGTGTTACGGCGTTGATTAGGTGGGTGATACATTGCTTGGAAAGAACTGCTTCGAAAGTCCCCGTAGTGACTCGAGTTGTGCCACTCTTCGGCACGGCCATCGAGGCTTCTCTATCGGAGGGTGTAAATCTTGGCGTCAATGATCAGTTCTGATGGACAAGTAGGCGGATTTCATGCTCTTCGCCTCCCATCAGGGACATATGGCTGAGGACACAGGGAAGTTACCAGGCAGGTGTGGTTGACAGGAGCTCCTGTCGGCCGTGAATCATCGACGGGAACGGGGGATGAATTATGGCGTTTGTGGAAGGCGAGGACGACGTGCTCGGAGCAAGTGGGGTTCACGTCCGGTTCCGGTGCTTGTCGTACTTGTCCCCCCATTCCAAATGTCTGAGGAATATTCTCGTGACCGGAACTCATCGCTGTTCTTCAGAATCCAAAACTTGTAGTATCCCACCGCAGAATTGTGATCTCGAACAACTTGATATCATTCTTTAAACCATCACCTCTCGGCTACTCCCAACAACTCATTAGCCTCGGAAAACCCCGCTCACCCACCCTCTTCCATCAACGAAAATGACCACCGTCTTGAAGCCCGGAGAGGCCTTTCCAGAGGGCGTCGAGTTCACCTACGTCCCTCCGAGCCCCGAGAAGCAAGAGATCGTAGCCTGCGGCATCGGCGTTAGCTACGACTTCAGCAAGGGTAAAGTTAACCTGCTCGCCCGACACACTCCTCTGGTATCTATGCTTGTCTTGCCGGACTGTCCAATAACTGACATACGGGGAGGGGACCTTCTAATCTTCCCTTGATACATCAAAAGAGTGCAAGGACAAGAAGATCATCCTCGTCTCGGTCCCCGGTGCGTTCACGCCTACGTGCCAGGAGAGGCACCTCGCCGGCTACATCGCCTGTCGCGAGACGCTCAAGGCCAACGGCGTCGACAAGATCATCTTCATCGCCTACAACGACCACTGGGTCATGAGTGCCTGGGGCAAGGCGAACGGCATCCACGATGACTTCATTGTGAGTTTTTTTTATCATCTACCTACTTCCCGTCCGTCTGGCCTCAGGAGGAGGCCATTTCCTTATCGTTCTTTTACCTCACCCTCGCCCTCGCCGTCGGATCTCCCCTCGTTTCCTTTCCCTACCAACAACGAACGAGCCTTAGTAGCCAGGGACCTAGCTGACTCAACTGCCACATGACTTAGCTGTTCATGAGCGACGACGGGGCCAAGTTCTCCAAGAGCCTCGGCTGGACGCAGGGTGAGCGGACGGCGAGGTACGGCGTGCTGGTCGACCACGGCAAGGTCGTCTACGCTGAGAGGGACGCTCCTAAGAGCATCGCCGCTTCGAGCGCTCCTACCATGCTGGGTAAGCTGTAGGAGAAATCGGCGAATGAGGTTTGGTAGCCGAAAGGCATCTGTGGAGAGGGCACGGAGTCTTTTTAGAGCATCAAGTCTCCTTTGGAGCTATGCCGCAGGATCATATCCATCCCCCTCTCTTCCCTTCGTAGCGGCAAGTCCATGCCGGACAATAGACCTGATGAACCACCTTGTTTCTTGCGTCTACGTTTTTTTACCCCCTCCAACGGCATAATAGCACCAAAGGTCAAATACAAGCAAGGCATAGATAGGGCGGCCTCGACGGCGATGAGAGCAGGTGGTACTCAGTTTCGTCGCAGGAGAGATGATGAATAAAGCCCGTGCAAAGATCGTTTCCGTGAAAAAAAGAACCCTGGTTTGTTGTATGAATCCATGCTACCGGCCACGGAGGCGTTTTAATAAAGGATGAGCCCTCACCCCAGGCGATTTGTGATAAACACACCATCGCGAAAAAAGAAAAAGGAGACCCGTTTCTCAACCTGCGCCCATCGCCGCCAAACCGTCCGCTGCTGCCAACACACTCACACATACAACCACGGCCGTCCATGGTCGTAGCCGTCCGTGCCTGTTCCCACACATACATCCGCCACCCGACCGTCCTCTGTTTGCCGAACGAAAGCAAGCCATTGTCTTCCCTCACACATGATTGATAGCCACCATGTAGAGATTAGACCATAGAGGAAGAAATGAAGGCCTCCCAAAAACGAGCTGAGATTCACCACCCCTCACTACTATCACTCGCCATGCATCGGTATGTCATCGGTCGATCCGGGTCCAATCTGCTCAGAGGTAGTAGAGTAGAGTAGGTAGGTTTTGTCTTGTTCTGGTTGTTTAACGGCTCTTGGCGGCGACCTTGACGGGGGCACCCTTCGCTCCCTGCTTGCTAGTCAGGCGGCCGCCAGTCTGGCCCTTGGACGCCTGGCCGGCGGACTTGGCCTTCTCGGCCTTCTTGGCCTTCTCCAGCGCGGCCTTCTTCTCCTTGCTCTCCTTGATGGCGGCCAGCCTCGCGGCGCTGCGCGCCTCGGGCCGCATCGACCGCCGCTCCTTGATCACATCGAGCGAGGCGCCGACGATGGCGCGCTGCGACTTGACGGTCCTCCGGGTGCGCTTCTTGGCGACTTCCTGTAGAGTGGTGGGTCAGAACGATTTTCACCGGTTAGCATATGCATAGATACAGACTGTTTCGAGGGAGGTACGTCTTTCGATGCCGATGTCGTAGGTAGGTAGGTAGGTAGGTAGGTAGGGACGGGAGAAGAGCCTGATCTGGTCTGGTCCGGTCGGCTCTGTTCGGGTTGGGTCGAAGTTGTTCGCCGTCGCGTGCTCGGCTATGTCCCGGGAAGCCAGAACTGGGAGGAGTTCCATACCTCAGAGATACCCTTGCGGTGTTGGCGGCGGTACAGGACGGTCCAGGAGATGCGGCGGGGGTTCTTGCGCTGCAGAAAGAGAGACTCGGATTTGCCGTTCTGGAATCGGAAGATCTTGCTGTCGCCACGGACGTAGAGTTTACCCTGTGAAGATATGGCACCGTAGCCCCAAGTCAGCCTCCAGCAATCGAACTTGGTTGCTTCCAGCTCTTTCTTCTTGCCAGCCCGGCGATTTTGTCCTCCTCGCTGCTGTATCCAATTCCCACCGAGGAGGAACCGTAGTCTTCCTTTCTGTCATGTCGAGCTCCTCCACCACCACCAATTCCAGATCGCAAGGGAGGAGCAAAGGAGAGGTCGTACCTTGCCAGGGTAAATTCTCGCGCCCGAGAAGGTGTCGTCGTATGTCCGCATTTTGGAGTGTTGTTGACGCCGAGTTACTTACTGGGTTTGTTGTCGAGGCGGCGCGAATTGGCGACGGTAACTTTCAACGACGTCGCTTTGGTTGGAAATTCAAAATTGTTGTGCGTTGCAGCCCTGGACAGTGCACCGCTTGTGATTGGGTGGGGCGGGGCTTGATGCCTGAGGCTAAAACAGCTATGTCGAGGTACGTACCCCGGAGCCTCTCAAATTCATCTCCATGGGACGGACCCAACTTTGACTAACCTTGACTTCACTCACTTCACATTGATCAGCCCGTGAATCGCGAAGATGAGTTCCTAATCGACCGAGGAAACACTGCTGTTTTGGAAACTTGAACAGTCAGTGCTTCTTGTCGAACACGGCAGTCCGCAGTCTCTGTATCCGTTGTCTAGATGCTCAAAGGAGTCGGAGATGGATGAATCGCGGCCTGAGTCCAAATCTCGACTACCTTCAATATCTGGGCCTTTAAAGCTTGATTTTCATTTTTGGACTACCTCATCCTCCAGCATCTTACTTTGGGCATGAGGCTCCCAGCCCTATATCTTACACGTATACAGAGACGTGAGATGAGTGCTGGTGCAGTGGATCCTATCGTGAGAGCTGTCCTAGATGAGTTCACCAAGCTCCCAACTAAGAGGAAGCCTACAGTCCGGAGCAATGGCGTCCATGAATGGGTCCCGCTCAGCGGTCTTGTAGCTCAGAGGAGAGGCGGAACCAATCCCGCTTTGACATGTCTTTCCCTGGCGTAAGTGAGAGTGCCTGTTGTTTTATTCTTAATCGCTGGCCTTCCCTGGTCGAAGTCGTGTGTGAAGTGTGCAGTTCGACTGATGATGGATCTGGATCGGAAACATAGGACAGGGATGAAATGCCTCCCAGCATCGAAACTGCCGCTTGCTAATGGAGCAGTGCTTCATGACTGGCATGCAGAAGTTCTGGCCATCAGAGCGTTCAACAGGTTCTTGTTAGAGGAATGCAGGAACCTCGCGCTTGGAGCCCGGCCGTCGGAGTTCCTCCGCGTTAGAAGCAGGGAGGAACTAGCCGCAGCGGCGGAGGAGGCGGAAGCAGATGCGTGGAACGGCCAGCCTTTCGCCTGGAAGGACGATGTGGGCTTGCATATGTACTGCTCTGAGGCACCCTGTATGTCAGCCATGGCTCAGGACTCTCCCTTCACCCCTTACACTCAAGTCAACCTAGAGAATTACTGATCGGCATGCCTCCAACTACCAGGCGGAGACGCGTCTATGGAGCTGATCATAGCAGCCCAGGCGGACGGTACTCCTTGGGATCTTCCACCGGAGGTGGAAACACCACCGCCAAACGCAGACAGCTCGCTGCCCGGGCGGGCCTTCTTCTCTCAGCTCGGCATCGTTCGCCGAAAGCCAGCTCGTGGCGATGCGCCGCCGACACTCTCCAAGTCCTGCTCCGACAAGCTTGCCATGAAGCAATGCACCTCTCTGCTCAGCTCAGTGACCTCGCTCCTGGTATCACCCAAGAACGTATATCTGCAGTCGATCATCCTCCCAGAGACTCAGTACTCTAGCGTCGCTTGTGAACGCGCCTTCTCTCCGAATGGGAGGATGAAAGGTGTCGCCGGATCTTCGTGGCCGGGTGGCTACTCCTTTCAGCCGTTCGAGATCCAGACGACCAGCATCGAGTTTGAGTTTTCGAGGAGAACAGTCGCCGCTCGAGCCGGGGGACTGCTCCCCGCGGCAAGCAACCTCGCCGTGGCTTGGTCCCAAAATGTTCTCGAAGAAGGGACCTTGGCTGGCCTCGTCCAAGGTCGGAAGCAGACCGAACCGCGGGCCGCGACCCTTGTTTCACGACGGAAGATGTGGGAGGCGGTATTGGAAGTCTCCAAGCTGCTCGGGCGTGATGGCGGCGGAGTGGCGATCCGCCAACTCCTCGGCGACGCGACGACCTACCGGGAAGTCAAGCAGGGGCACCTTCTAAGACCGCGGAAGCGAGTGAAGAAGGATGTGAAGGCGAATGCACTGAGGGGATGGGCGAGCAACACCGAAGATTCCTATTTTGGACTCTAGGCAAGTTCAGTCGGGATATGTGACACCCTCATCACGGTGGTGTCTGTGACGGAGATGACGGGAAACAGGAAAGGAGATAGAATCTTAATAGAGGAAACAAAACACTTCCCAAAGCTTGAAGTGCGTGATTTGTTCCTGCACCCACCCACTTGGCGACAACCAGTGAGCCCCGAAGTTCTGCTGAAAAGTCAAAGATAAAAAAGATGGAAGGGTCGAGATCTGGATCTCTCCTGATTCATAAGTACGAAAGCGGGAGTGAAAGAAACGGGGGCGAGAGGCAAAGTTGCCTGCCTGTGATGTGCGATATGAAGATGTGCGAGAGTTGGGCATCTTGTAAGGAATAGGGGAAATCACGGATCGGACAGGAACGAACGCTATACCTCCTCCATCCATGGATGTGCAGGTGAGTAAGTAGTAAAGACTTTTTTGTTGTCAATTTCCACGCGCGACGCCGCCAGACCCAGATAAGAATCCCAGATGTGCTGCTGCTTTGCTGCAGAAGTTGCCTTCGCCTTTGTTTGCCTCCTCCTCCACTCGTCAACATCCTTTCTCGTCCTTCCCTCCTCCTTTACTCAACCTTGTCCTCGAAGTTCTCGCCCACGAGGTCGGGGATGTCATCATCGTCGGGCTCCTTCTCACCGCCCTCGGCCTTCTGCATGCTCTGGTAGGTCTCGGCCAGTTTGCGGAGCGAAGCTAGCGAGTCGGGGCCGAGCTGGTTGAGGATGCCGGGGACGAGCTCGGTGAGCTCCTTCTCCTCGGGGTTTCCGTAGATGGCGAAGGTGTTGGCCGCCACGGAAGCGTGGACTGTCATGCGGCGATGTGACGGGTCAGCCTCCTCCTCGCCCTGGATTTGTAAGGCTGAAGCTAATTGTAGCGAAGTAAAGGTTGCTCACCTTTTGGGGCGGAGAAGTGGATAACGTTGCCGTCGGCCTTGAACATGTTGACCTCCTCAATGGCCTGGATGGGCTGGAGGTTCAGCTTCTTCAGGGACTGCTGAAGCTTCTTGTCGTCACCGCCCGACCGGGCCGGCACCCTCTTGACCTTTCTCCGGGGAGTTCCCTTGCCACTGCACCACATCACATCCTGTCAGCTGGAGCCTCTCGGGGAAATCCATTCATCCGCCATCAGAATCCGTCGAGGGCCGTCGTTTGCTCGGGAGTCGCGCTCCGGATCTCGCCTCCGCAGGTTGCATGCAAGAAGACCAGAAGAGTACGTACCCTGTTATGTTGAGTTAGCTCCGTTGCGTGGCCTTGCATTTGTCACCATAGCTGGCTGTGGAGATCGGGGAGGGGGACTGCTGCCTACCAATTCGTGCGCTGGCACCCAGCTTCTTGAGGCGCTCCTGAACATCCGCCATGATTGCGAATGACACTGGGAATCGGGAGAAACGGCGGGGTGAAAGATGCGATGATTAGGCAGGTGTACGTAGGTGTATCCGTTCCTGTCTGGTGGTAGCGGATTAGCAAACCCGCAACTCAAGAATCGGCCGATCGGGGACAAGAAATTGGCAACAGATGGGCGGACGGTTCGTTATAAGGGGGATCCGACTTACGCAGACTAATTGCGTCCGCCTAAATTCACGATACCCTGCGTCTACGGCGATCGGTGAAGAGGAGCTGGCCAAGCCTTGCCAGAATTTGTGTGCGCCAAGAGAATTTTCGCTTGCGCAAAATCAATTCCCCGCGGTCACCAGGCTGAGACGCACGGGCCAGAGCAAATGGGTGCGAATCGCACGGTGGGAGTTCTCACTGTTCTCGTAGAGCGCGAAGTGATACCGCGGGAAGCACGACTTGAATTGTGTTGACATCTCAGATTGAGCTTCATTCGTCCTGGCCACGGTGATCTATCTTCAAGGTACGGAAGGAAATGAGAGAAAGGAGAGAAAGATCGATATTCAGTGGTACATATTCCTACAAACTTTTCTGGCGCCTTCACAACTAAGCTATCAGGACCTGGGTGGCAGTCCCGCCTCCTCCCTCATCTGCCTCTTCTGCTCCTCTAGATCGTAATCTCCAGTCTTCACTTTCATAGCAGTTGCAGCCCTGGCTTTCCTCTCCCGTTCTTCTGTCTCCTTTTGCACGACCCAGACTGAAAAGTGCAATAAAAAAAGTGTGTTAGTCACACTGTGGCGTTGCCCCGAGCGAGCTGGTTGATCTGTTTGGGGTGCGATTTCCATACTTGACTTGTTGGATTTGGAGTCTTGCTTGAGCTTCGTGACGAAATCGTCGTATTCCTGGGCCCTCTGATCCCTCGTCTCAAGAGCCCTCTTCTGAAGATCCGGGTTATACCTCTTGAACAGCTCCTCGTCCGTCGGCTGAAGGTACATGACCAGAGCCGGACCCCCAACACTGACGAGGGCTCCGCTACTCGTCGCCAACGCATAGGCATATCAGTTTCTGAGACTTAAAGAAAGCAGAATGTGGCTTGTATGATTCGACTTACCCAGCGATCATCTTGGCCCATAATCTGTAATTGGCAGGCATTTTGGGCTGCGTCGAACTTCGATGAAGGTTGGGTCTGAAGCTCTGTCACATCGAGTCTGTCTCCTAAAATCCGAGGTGGTTTGGAGCAGCCACAAGTGGCTGCGCAGAATTTGCCTGTGGCTCGAATCTCCCCTCTCAGCTACACCTCCAGCTGAACTCCAGCATTCTATTCAACAGAAACCAGAGACGATAAATTGCTACGGCATAGCTAGGTACTGTTCACAGCATGTCGGCTTCTCTTACATATTACACGCCGCTAAATGTTGCATACTACACTCATGACAAGTTCGCAGTCTATCAGAATCGAGAGTTGAGATGGTGGCTTCTCATGTTCGGGTCAAGGCGCCTACATCGCAAACCAGCAGGCTCTCAGCATCAACTTTTAGGGCAGGTTCCCGAAGAAAAGAATTGAACCTCTTCCCAAAGACCCCGAGCGCACAGCGGCCACTCCGTGGCTTATGCGAAGCCGACGGGACTGGATCAAGCGGGTTTCGGGGTGGGTAGACATCTTGGCCCCTTGGAAGAGAGCCTCCAAATCAACAGCCTGCTGCCAACGGCCCGGAAGCCCGACCCGACAAGTAGTGAAGTGACCTTTTGATGTCAACGACTGGCCGACTACTATTGTTGGTGCTAAGGAGCTAGTGTGTTGGCATGACGGCGCATCCCTATGCGCGCGCCACTGTCCATACTTTGAGGCGATTCCCGCGGCCCCAAGTAAGGGGATGAGGACCATCTGTCAGTTTATGCACTACGCCACATCAAAGGCGCCCTGTTTTCGTTGGCATCATAGCCAAAGAGACAAACCATCTGGGCTGTTGGGCTCCTGGGGTTTGTTCTTGTGGGCTTGCTCCCTTCCAGAATTTCTCCGAAAGAGTCGGTTGCGGAGGGAGATGGATAGCGCAACTCCACCACTCTCGGTGAGAAGCTAGGATGTCCTTGCAGCTTGAAGAGAAGTTCGGGGTGGATCACCAGGTCTAGCAAGCCTTGTAAAGAAGCAGACCATCGACACCATACACGTCTCTGCTTACCCCGAAATATGTCATAAAAATGGAACAGTGGTAGATCGACGTCGAAGGATATTTGGATAGGATACCATAGGATACCAAAGGGATGTCGGGGTTCGGATCGGCGGCGTGCGTCGAAACCGGTTTCTTGCTTGCAGCCGGGGGGTTCTTCAGGGGCTCCAGGTCCCCGCACCGCTGTCGGCAGAATGACGACGCGGCTTTCTGTGGAGATCCACCCGTGCCCCAGACCATCGAACCCGGGTTCTGAAAGGGCTCGTCAATTTGCGACGAGCACTGCGGCCCGTCGCGGCTGTGAACGGCTTCCGAAAAAAGTCTGTCTGCTTGTCTACTCGTTCAAGAAATCGCAGCTCGCACCGATGCTTACGTTCTCTGTCTCGCGATGGCAACAAGCCGTTGGCTGGCCCGGCACTTTTTCCTTTGTTCGTTGATTGTCCGGCAGTTTTTCTTCAGGTCGGATCGACGCTTGAGCAGATCGGGCGTGGCGCCACAACATGTGGCTTTTCGAGCATTCAGGTGTTTTGCAGGGGTTTCGCTGGCGATGAGATGGGACGATTGATCCATTGACGGGATGGAGTTTGGGTTGATGGCTGCCCAGCTGAGGCTGCACAGCGTCATCCTTGTGCAGTATGCAAGGGGCAAAAAACCAAAAACGGTTCTACTTATCGAAATAATCTGACTGCATATCAGAGACGACATCTCACTCGCTCGCTCCACGTCCCTTTGTCCTCACTCCCTCGCTTTCGTTGGTGGTCGGTCAGCTCCGCCAGGAAGCGAAGTGGCGCAAGTTTCTGGGGGAGCAAAAAAGGCGAATGGAGGTCAGAGGTAACCATCCCTCTGCCGAGCAGGCAGGGCGGCACATTGTTTGGCGTTTCACTGGTCGCGTTGTTGATCTTTGAGCCAATAGTCTCTGGTGATTGGTGACGTCCATCCTCAGGTAATGGGGCTAAGTCAAAAAGTCATGCTCGTCACGGACCGATTGTCCTGCTACTGGCTAGTGGCCACAAACAAGCCTTGGGACAACGGCGCCGTTGACTATAGTCTATCGGTTTTAGCGACGAGTCTTTGAGTTGCGGTTTGTTTCTTGTTGATGAATGCAGAAGCGTCCTCCTCTCGCTCCGTAGCGTTCTGGCACCCTCGCCGTATGGGTGCGGGCGAAGTATCGGGCGAAGTATCCGTAGGTGGGCTCGGATTCCACACTCGCCGAAAGCAGTGCCCTGGAGTACCTTGGTGAGAAAAGCGCGTGCAAGCCGAGAGAGCCAACAGAGAATGGGCACCATCCGTTTGGTGTTCAAAAAAGAATTGAGTTGCGGGCGCACTGTTTCGGGTTCACTGTCGTCTGGTCTTTCCGAGTCCTGTCATAGCTCTGGCCCTTCCCGTCGCTTCTTTGTTGACTGCTCCTTTGCTGCTTCTATCCACGCCGTGGGGGAAAAGGATCTCGCTTGGGGGTTTCGACCAAGCGCCTGGGGCGAAGGAGTAAATGCCGCAATGGAAGCGGAAGGCATCGTACACAGAACTCGGGAAAGCTAGACCCTTCACTCCTTCCACGCGACGTCGACACTCGACGACTGTTGATGAGTGGCGTAGGAGTGATTGCTGACTACTGGGAGGGAGTGGAAAGAATTGCCCTGCATTGCTGAAGTGGTGTGCAGTGGGACCGAATGCTTTCTATGGGTAAGGAGTTGCATTTCTGGTGGGTTGCCTCAAGCTGGGAATACGAAGTTTTCCCTTGCCTTGTGACGGTTGGATTGGTGCTGGCCAACGGCCGTTCCACCCATGGCAAAGGACAGCCGAGCGACGGGTGGTGGCCACTTCCTTGGCGTCCTCTCCGTTGTCCTTCCAGGCCCCGTTTATTATTATCCACACCACACGACCATCCCCCTTCCACTGTTTGCCCTCACTCGCTCATTTTTTTCTCTCCTCCCATTTCACCATTCCCATTCCCAACAGTTATTTTCATTGATTATTCTAGCCTCGTCTGCCTCTTTTCCTGCGTGCCGTGGGAAATTTTGCAGGCTTGTTGCTTTTTAATATTGGCTGACTTGGTCCGTCGCCGTTTTCTTTATCTTGGACCACATCCGTTCTGTCCTCGTCACAACATCCGACCTTGCCGACCCTCATTTAACCTCTGACCTGCGTCGCGGCCAGTCGATCATCCATTCCGGCCTCTGATCTGCTGCTTTCCACAAAGGGTTCCGTTTTCCAACCCTGCATTTGGATCTGCCACCGCAGCGCAGCGTCACTTTCCCAACACCATTTTCTCGTCTCTCCCAAGTCGAACCTCAATCCTCCCGACTTTCGGGCAGCAAAATCTTCGGTCGCTATGCATTCATCACACTTGATCCGGGCCCTCGCGTTGGCCCTGTCCACCTTCGCGGTGGCACACGCTAATCTGGCGGACTCGAATGTGGGAGCCATCGCGTTCGATGAGGTCGTCAAGAGGCAGCAGACTGGCCAGGAGAGCTCGACGGGGGGAGGGGGAACTCGCACCAGCACGAGCGACACCTCGAGGCAGACACAGACTTCTACCACGACTACCACTAGGGGTACCACAACGGGGTCGACGACCACTACTTCAAACCCAACCACTACTCCGCCGTCGAGCACAACCACCACGACGTCGAGACAGACTACGCCGACGACAAACGACACACCAACCGACAGTTCGACCACTTCGCAGGCCACTACGATAACTAGCACGACCGTTGTTACGACGAACGATGCTAATGGATCGCCCACAACCTACACGTCGGAAGTCGTGTCCACGCAGTCGGGGGGACTCGCCAACAACGGCTCCGGCGGTGGGACCACTGGCATGGACGACAAGACTCGCAACACCATAATTGGCGTTGTCGTTGGAGTGGGCGGGGCTATTATCCTCGGCGTCGTCGGCCTGGTCGCCTGGAGAGTCTGGGGCCGCAAGAAGCAACAGGAGGAAGCCGCCGGGGACTTTGGAACCGCATACGCTCCGGTCGATAAGGTTGCGGAGCCCACCGGCTCGACGAACAGCCGCACTCCGTTCCAGAGCACTCTAGAAAGCTATCACGCGCCGACACAGGTCAACGCGTCGTCGAACTTCTAAGCAGTCTCGAGCGTCTCCCTTGTCTTTTGTCGCAGCGGCGGCTACGGCTGCGGTCGCGGGCGCACATGGAGAGACCGGTCAGAGGAGGAACCGAAGCGCCTTCCGCAGCATGCGGTGCCGCCATCATTTCTATACCCCATGTCTATAGAGCACACTCTCCCCGATCGAAATCCGATCACTTGTCGATATCTACCGTACCAGAACACTTCTGTCGGCCTTCCTTATCCCTTTTCCTCGTCTTCAACCCGGAACCATCTTCTCCTCGTCGGCAACCGGGCCCGGAGTTCCAAGGTGGCATCTTCTCTACAAAATATTGGTTTTTGCATGGAAGCAGGACAGTCAATGGCATAGCATTTATCTCTTTGTTTTTACTTCCTCCATTCCTCTATTAGTCCCCTCCTAATATCTACACCCATCACATGATGGCAATTCTGCTCAGCGATGCTTTATTCTCGAAGAGAATTCGGTTCAGGAAATAAGACTGGGCACCTTTGGCTACACATCTCTTTCTTTTCTCCTATTTTCAGGGCAGACAGGCTGGAAGGAGGATAGAGAAATGGCGGGACCCCCGCCCTCCTCCCCCAAAGTCCTACTCAAGGAATAGGCAGAACACCTAAAGTCAGTCCTGTTTCACGAACGCACTCTGTTGTGAAGGCCGTCATCATGCACATATGGCAGGCGTGCGTTTGCGTGTAACTAAAATGATCGATCCTCTTGTCTGGCGACGATTAATACCCAACTGACACGCCCACCCTGTCGAGACACTCAAAAAGTTAGGTGGTAGTCTTGTCTCTGAGCTCATCAACATCAAGCAACGCGTTCATCAAATCCTCGACTGAAATTCCGCCCAGCTGGGTCTTTTTCGTCTCATCTCGTCTCCTTTTCGTTACCTCTTCTCCTCCCTTATCACCACGTGTGCATGTTCATTCTGTTCATTCTTTCTGCGCTCGGACGGAATTTCCATAGGACCGGGTAAATTCTAGCGAAACTCACGTGCCTTATTGTTGGTGGTTGTGGTTGTGGTCGTGGCGCTCGGGAGGGGTATCAAGACTGTTTCAGGATGTCGATTTCCCCATACTCCTCATTGCGGATGTGCGTTTCAGCGGGCGCCCTTTGAGAGGGTTGGCGAGCGAATCCCTCGAGATTTCCATCGGCATCGATTCGAGGCAGTACAGTAGAAGTTTGCGGTGGACATTCCTTTTTCTTCTTGTTCAGTTGTCCTTCCTCATTTCTTTTCTTTGAGACTTGACGCTATTCCATGTCTGCTGTCACGTACTTGCCATTTTATTGAAGACGCTTGGGAGAAAAACCCGGGGTTTCTTTCTTTCTTTTTTGCTAGTCTTTCTTACCTCCAATTCTCTGCGGTCTGAAGAAGACGGACCTTTTTTAATATTTTCTCTTCTTGTGACTCGCCTTTTCCCCCGCGGCCGAAGGAACGTTGAGCGTACCTAGCAGATCCTAGAGGCACAGGCCAGGCCATCCGGAGACCTAGTGGTCCGCCAACCCACAACCTACGAACCTTATTGCCTCGTATAAGGGCCACCCAAAGGCCACCGAATACAGAAACAACCATGTTCGGGTCAAGGATAGTTATGACCGCGACGGCCGCCGTGGCCGTTCTGGCCGCGGGCGTCTTAGCATCGGTCGACTTCGCCGATGAGATCCGGGGAGAGTTCCAGATGGGCGTCGTCCTGCCACGACAGCAGCAGGCGAGCGTGGTGCTCAACACCCTGTCGGTGTTCGACGGTTCACTGGGCGGTGTGAGGGCAGACGCGGTATGTTGGTTCAGATTGAGATGATACAGGTGGCCGGGCTGGCTTCGCACAATCCGATTGTCACGGCATTGCCTGTCCGAGGGACTGGCCCAAGGAGGACAAATGGTCGGGATAAACATGGACTGACAGACAAAACCGAACCTCTGTGAAGATCACTAAATCCGGCAAGGCTGACCGGCCTTTCCAGGTCGGGGCCGACGACTTTGTAAGTGAACAGCGATTCGGCCCTCCCCGGCCTCCCCAGCCTCCCACGGCGCTGGGCCGGGGCCACCCGAACCCGGCCCCGGCAGGTCGCAACCATCCGCAGTCTCGCACGTAACGCAATACTAACGATTACATGTGTTTTCGGCGGCTCGCAGCCCGACTTCGCGACTGCAGCAAACAGAGTTTGCGACGACCAGAAGAACGAGTGCGCAAAGAAGGCGAACGCTGGAGGAGCGAACTTCCAAGTCAGCGACTGCGACAAGCAGATGAGTATGCGAAGTGCCCCTCCGCCGCAGTTCGGACTGCCCTCTCCTCTCTTCTCTTTGCCCAGAGTTTCGGTGCAACTAATACTGTCCGTCGCCCTACTTCCCAGACAACTGCAAGAGCCAGATCCCATCTCTCACCCAGACGGCTTTCAATAGCAAATTTTCGGAGAACAGCGAGTTCGAATTCTTCTGCGACGATTAGGGTGTCTAATGATAATGATGGCGATGATGTTGGTGGTGGCAACGAATCACCCAACACGCGTTGGTGTGGAGGCATGTGAATCTCTGGTCGAGCTCTCGAGAATTGCAGCTCTCTTCTTTTCATTGTTCTTAAACTGATATGTTGGGGCCTATTGGGTTGTGTTTGGCTGCACTACATTTACTTTGGTTTTATGAGTGAGAGACTGCGGCGTTCAAGGGGATGATATCTCAGGGATTGGACCGAAACCGTCTGACGCGTTTGCTTCTACCACACGCAATTCTTGTAGCCGTTGAAAATTATGTGGCTTCCAGGTTCTTCAGAAGGTTCGCAGGAAATTGATGTCCTTTGGGCCAGACCTTTGGTTCAGCTTAGTGTAAGGATCACATGGAGTCTCGGCTTCTTCTTATCTGTGAGGTTGGGTTTGTTGGTGTTGGGAGTTAAGCAAGTACGCAGTTCAAGAGAGTGCCCCGACTTATCAGCTAAGCCGAGTCAGTTGCTTCACCTTGAGCTAACCCCCAACAAAGTTTATCTTCGATTTTTCGTAGTGGCGGATGACGGTGAACTGAATAAGAGAGAGTGTGTGAGGCTATTATTGTATGAGGTTGGACGAGTCCCCTGTTTGGGACGGTGTATGCGTTGTCCATTGTGACTCGAAGACGTTTTGGCTTGTGATTGACGGATTGTAGATCCCGTTCTTCGAAGAACAGGCCGCACAGGCTCATCGAGCAACGGGAACCGGGACACGCCTTTCTGGGTAACTCGTCTACGGAAATCACCGCATAGATTGCCATCGAAGAGGAAGAAGAAAATACAGATTCGGCCTTATTTTAAAGCCTTGCAAGATCTGAATTGCAAAGACCCATCGCCTGCGTTGAAAAGGAGAGGCTCTGCCAGCCACTTGAAATTGACGGGCCAACTCCACCCAGTTTAGTCCTGTTCTGGGGTACTCGGACCGTGGTCGCGGGGCTAACGAATTTTGGCTGCAGGTGACCTCGACTGACGCGAACCCCGAGTATTCTTCATCTGTCAAATGAGGTGGGCTTTGACTTCCACATGTGTGGATCCATTAGCAGGGAAGCGTGTTCATTAAAAAAGAAGCTGTTCCCAGCAAGAAAATAGTTGGCGTGCGACCCTGCCGCGAACTTTCCCTCCACCTCTTCCTTGTTCCTTCGACACCGCACTTTCTCGGAGCCAACGCCCTGCTTCGCGTCTGTTGCCAGCTCGAGACTCAAGGCCTTGTCGATAATTCTCTACTTGAAGTCTCAGGGGGCCAACTCAGCGCGATCCGATGCGTCCGACGATTTGGGCTTTCGGTTCCTTTCAGTCTTACTCTTAATGTCGCTCTTTTAATGCCCAAACTTTTTTTCTTGTTCCCTCCTTTTTTTCTCCCCTTCTTCGCTTCGCTCGCGAGCCGGGATCCCTTCCCCAATCTGAAAAAACGCGTCGCGACGGGACCGCCACTAAGTTCGACATTTACTTTGCCAGTCCCTGACAATTTTGCATTCAGGGCGACAAAGTAAATTCAGCAGTGACGCGAAGAGTGAGATTCCAGTCGCAGACGAATCCTCTGTCGTCTGCGCTGAATCTCAGTGGTACGTTCCGCCAACGCCACCCCTTTTCCACCAACCATGGCCTAAGCCACCAACTCTGGAACAATCAGCTGCCGCTGCCCTAGAACCTGGAAGGTCTCGCACCACCTGGCAGCTCCCGTATGGTACCTGGAACCTAGGACTAACACCAAACGGCTCCTTCGAAAAGGCTCCCGTAAAGACGTCTTCCCCGAGGCTGTCTTCTCCTCCTCGTGCCTCCGCACAGGACGGCCACAAAGACTCACGGTCTTCTGTTCCGTCATCCCCAAGATCGCCCGCCGTGTCCAGCACGTCGACCGCTGACGGCGACGCCTCGCCTGTGATACCTCCGCTGCAGGCGCCTCGATTACCCGAGCGCGTGCAAGACTTTCTGCGGACGCCACCTCGCAACGAAGGCAGGGGAGAAGAGCCGACGTACGTGACGACCAGCTGGGGTTCTCCGTATCCCCAGTCCGATCGCCTGCACCGTCGCCGCGACAGTCTGAGCAGTGGGCCTTCGTCGTCGGACTACTCACCTGCTCACCATCGACTTGAGTTGACCACGCCCTTTCTTCGACCGGCGCCGCGTCCAAACGGTCTCGACGAAGAGCAGCCGCCCGCTTCGCTGGTGAGCGCTGCAGTACTCGCAAACCGTGCTCGGCGACCCACTCGTGGACTCACAGAAGATTGGATTCGACAACATACTTCTGGTGGCGAGGGCAGCGTGGAAGCAAGAAATTGGCTCAGCGACGGTACCGGAGATAGCGAGAACTCTTCATTGAGCGGATCTCTCTCCGGTGACGAAGCTGCTTGGCTTGAAGAATCGGACCCGAAAACTCCTCGGGGTCCCACAGTTTTCCAGAGAACCCTTCCTCGAACCTCCTCTAAGACTACCAGATACCCTCGCACACGATCCAGCAACGAAACTCTCAAGCAAGCAGACGTCCAGCGCATTTCGAACCTGAGATCGATGAGCATGGCTTCCCCTGATCTCACTAGCGCTTTCCCTGAAGGGGCAAGCCAAGCCGCCTTCGAGCGTCCACTCCCTGAACCTCCCTCAACACCCAAGAGGTCCGGAAATGTTACCAAGACCGACTCCCCACGAGTCGGCTTCAATCTACCGCAACTGCCCCAGACACCAACTCGATCACCAGGGAAGCAGCCACTCCCTGGGACGCCACGCCTCAAGAAGAAGGTGCCATGGAAGGGCAAGAACATCATGATTCTTCTTCCCAGGGATGATGATAGGGGCGAAAAGGACCACGCACCGATGCCTATATCTGAGTCTGATGTAACTCGCATGCTGCAGTCGTGGGCAGAGCTTGGGTACAGCACTCGCGGCTTCGACCTCGGCGACGAGGGATTGGTCGCAGAGACCGCAGGTCACTCGCAGAGCCGACTGGAGTGGCCTAGCTGGGAGGACGTGATGAGGGAGAGGCACAGTCAACCTATCAAAGTCACACTGCCGGATCTAAATTCTTGGAAGCGCTACGTCGAGGAACTGCAGGAGGCAAAGCTTCGTGCTCTCGGCGTCACCTTGAGTGGTGACGAGCCATCTCCGGCCATTTCTCCCGCTCCTATAAGCCGCCAAGCATCCGTCACACACTATCCCCCGTTGCCTTTCTCACCACCAATCCCAACTTCCTCGGCCGCGAGCAACCCGCAGTTCCCCTTCCCTGCAGCCTTCACGTCATCGGCCACGCAAAGCCCGGCCCTCGTTTCGGCTTCACCAGTCTCGTTCAACGGCAAGTTCAACCCGCGCCAATCCATCTCAATCCCGGCCGGGGGCTTCCAGATGCCACAGCAGCTTCCGTCTCCGCACGGATTCTCACCACAGGCTGTTTTGCTGCACCACGGCCACGCTCGCGGTGGCTCACCGTCTCTAGCCAACCTGAGCTCAATGATGTCACCGACGTCACCATTCTCGCCCGAAGGTTTCCAGCATCACCGTAACCAGTCGCTTCAGTACCCAATGCTGCCACACCAACAGTTCCAACCCGCGCGTGCGTCACCACGCCTTCATGACCTCCGTGAGGTTGATGAGGAGGCTGAAAGCAAGAGCCCGTCGAAGACCCCGGAACCTTCAACCGCGATGCGCCACAACGCAAGCGCCAGTCTTCAGAAGGAGATCGACGAGGCCGAATACCACCTGGAAGAGCAGTTCCGTTCACAGCTCGAACACGACAAAGATTACAGCCCTCATGACGAGAAAGAAGACGACAACTTCTCTGGAGTTGCCGCGGACGGCGTCGACGGCTCTCACGAAATGGATGACTCCGCACAGTTTGCGCCTCACGTCGAACGCTTCCGGGAGGACTCCGAGGAAGCTCGCATCATCCACCAACCCAAGCCTCACACTAGGGGCCACTCCCTGTCTCAGAAGTACTTCACGGAGCAAGATGGCCACAGGGCCCAGGCCAGCGCGGCTGAATCCAGCCTGAAGACGCTCCATGACGAGCACGAGCAAGACCACGGGCAAGATGAGTCGTACGAGATTCAGACCAACCCAAGCAATCTGGGTACTCCAATCGAGCCGGCGATGGACTTCAGCAAGGTTCTGCAACAACATCAGCATTCGTTCTCGACCGTCAGCAACCCCTGGAGTGATGGATCTTCTAAGAAACCACTTCCAGCTCAGAGGTTCAGCCACGGCAGCAAGGCCTCGGTGTCTGGCTTGAATGTTGAAGCGCCTGAGTTCAAGTTCAACCCCACCAGCACCTTCCAGCCTGGTCTCTTTGACTTTGGCAGCTCCGGCAATGCTCTCCAGCCGACCACGGCATTCAATGCTGGCACAGGCGCCAACTCCAGTTTGCCCAAGGTGCCGCTCTCAGCCCAATCTAGTCAATTCAGCTTCGGGTCATCTAAGATCAACGCGAATGCGCCTGTCTTCTCCCCTGGCCAGAGCGAGTTCAACTTCTCTGCCTCCGGGCCGAAATTCCGACCTGATGCGCCCTCATTCATGCCCATGCACTCGATGTCGAACTCTCTCACAAGCCCGCCACTCTCGGGTAGTGAGAGCATCGGCAACCGTGGAAGCTCCATCTTCGGCCACATTGATCTTTCAGCTTCTGATATGATCAAGCCGGCCAAGAAGTCCAAAGCCATCCCGATTGTCAGACCCACCAGCCGCCCCAAGTCGGAAGATGACGAGCCTCAGTACGACCAGGAGGGTCGCATCATCGACGAGACTCGTGTCAAGCGGGCTAAGGCTGCTGCCGATGACGGAGACGATGTTCCTCTCTTCGCTGAGCCCACTGTTCCCACCCCGGTGACTGAGCCGCCCATGCCAGAGGAGCTGCAGCAGATGGACAACCTCCATGTTGACGTCAAGTCAGGAGATGAGCAGGGCGGGGACACGACGTTCTCGTCTACCATGGTTTCCGAGTCTACAGATGCTAAGACTGCGACCAGCCCATCGGAAATATCTCCTCAGCAGAGTACTATGAACTGGGCCCCCTTCGAGTTCAAGTCACAGATCAGCATGCAAGCCTTCGACAGCGCCAGACCCTTTGAAGACACCTTCAGAACGCACAAGAAGAGCCTGTCCGCCGCTGCTAAGCCGTTCATTCCTTTGGGCATGTCCTTTAGAGAGTCTAATGAGGACGAATCTGATGCCGAGGAACCGGCCGGCGAGGCGGCCGAGGAAGCTGAAGAGGCCGAAAGGGTTGAAGAGCTTGAGGATGGCGAGGTCGAGGAGGTCGACGTCGACGATCGGGACGCCGAGGGCGAGACTGTCGACGTCACGATGGAAGAGGAGACTGTCGAGATGGAGGAGCCGGCGCCTGAATCAGCTCTGCCCACTCTGAGCTCGCTTAACCTGACCGAGTCAGTCGTTGCCTCGACACCGCCCCCGCCGCCCGTTAAGAAGGGGTTGGCGGCATCTCGCTTCGCATCAAGTCCCTCATCACCACCTCGACCTCAACTTTCGGCCACCACTGCCTCTGTGGAGGCATCGCGCTATGTGGTCTCTCCCCCGACCGACGTGGGCGAAGGAGCGCTTGGCGAGCGCAGGCCACAACACAGCGACTTCAGCGAGAATGAGCAGCCGATGCTTGTCTCTCCTCAGGAAGCTGAGGATATGCAGATCCCTGTACCGGAGGAGGAGAGCTTGCCCGCCGGTATCGCCGCCGAAGCGAGCCTTCCACACGAGCCTACGGTGGAGGAGATCGACGATATTCTCCACCACATGGAACACCACGACCCGACTAACGGTGTTAACAAGACCGCGGCTGCGCCTCAGTGGCATCACCCAAGCCCACAGCGACACATTTCGCTGGCTGCCGTGACCACCGGAACCCCGTTGTATTTCGCGCCTCGGGATCAACAGATATTCCGCAGCCATGCCCCAAGCCCCAGCCCTGTGCATCACCGCCTGCACCAGCTCGAGGACGCCCACCGCCCTATTCCCTCGATGGAGCTTGAGGATCCCTTCGTTGATCCCCCACAGGAGGAAGACCAGGAGGAAGACCAGTTCTCAGAGAGCAACATCCATCATCTGCGGGGTAGCGAAACCGCTCCCGATAGCGTCTGGGACGGCGCGTTCAGCGATGATGAGCAGGCTAAGCTGGAGGCTCGCGCCAACTTCTTCGATAGCCGCGTCAACGAGCTGGTTGGCACCGTCTTGGCCGCCCGCCTACGCCCGCTTGAGAAGGTGCTCGATCACATTCAGCAAGCCGTCGCCGCCGGAAGCTCGAGGCGCCCGACATCGAGCAGGATCGACGCACGCAGCACCTCCGCCGAGATCCAGCACAGCGATGCAGACGATGAGGACGATGAGGTGCCTCGCCGGTCCATGAGCCCACGCAGAGACAGGCGTCTTGAGCAGATTCGTGCCGCTGTCCTTGAGGCCATGGCCATCCAGCAGCGCAACGCTCCTCCACCTCCTCCCCCTGCGCCTGTTGTTGAAGCCCCAGTTGCCCCCACGATTGTTCCCAGCTCCGCCGAGGACATGGCTTCGATCATGAAGGCCATGGACGACATGAAGGAGCAATTTGAGAAGTCTCTGCACCTGGACTTCCGTGGCGAAGACCTCCGAAACATCGTCGAGGACGCTGTCGAGCGCCGGATGGTCCCCACGCCTCAGCCAGTGGTCGTCGACGGCCAGAATGATCTCAGCGACAAATTCAACGAGCTCCAAGTCAAGTACGCCGAGCTGGAGCAGCGCTTCCGCCTTGAGCAAGTCAAGGTGGAGAGTGAGGTTTCTGATCGGCGGGCCGCGGAGGAGCGCACTGCTGAGCTGGACCGCAAGCTGCAAATGGCCGAGACCAAGATCGAGGTTGAGATCATGAACAGGAGCGTGTTCGATCAGCGCGTGAACGACTTGGAAGACAGGCTGAAGCAGCAAGAGGAGCGGGCCGACGCCGAGATTCTCGGCAGGAGAAACGCCGAGGACAGGCTGTCGGAGAACCAGCGTCTGCTACGGATTTCATCCGAAGAGGAGACTCGGCTGCGTGAGACTGTGGAGGAGATGGAGCAGAAAGTCAAGGCTGCAGAAGAAACCCGTGGGAAGACAACGATGCGCTTGGCCCTGCTCGAGGCAGCTCAGGCAAACAACCAGAAGTCGCACATCGACTTCCAGAACCGCATCAACGCCACGGAGACGGAGCTCCGCGAGGCCAGGCAGGAAGTACGCAATTGGAAGGCCGAAGCCGAGCGCGTCAACTCCATCGCCCGCCACCAGGGCAGTGATCTGTCGACGCTGAACGATGAGAACAAGCACCTGAAGAAGCTGATCGACACGCTTGGCACACAGCTCGAGGAGAACGAGCGCATCCGCGAGAGCTGGCATGCCAAGTTCGTCTCGCTCCAGTCCGAGCTCACCAACGCGGCAGGCCTGCTCACCGAGGAGAACGCCCGCAACATCAAGAAGGAGCAGGAGCTTCTCGCCCGCCAGGATGTCTTGGACGCTAAGTTGCAGGCCGAGGCCCGCACGCGCGAGCGGTTGGAGAGCGAGCTGGAGAGGCTGGAGAACGGCGAGCGACAGGGCCTGCGTGCCGTCAACGAATGCAAGCGTCTAGAAGCGCTGCTCAGCGAGCTTCGCACAGAAAACCACCAGCTGCAGCAGTCGTCAGCCCGCTACCAGGCCGAGTTCCAGGAGGCCAGGGAGTCGGGTGCCCGCGAAGTCCAGCGCACACGCGACGCGATGCAGTCCGAGGTCGAGGCGGCGAACCACAGGGTCAACTTGGTCCGCGAGGAGATGGAGGACCAGGCCCAACGCCTCCGGGCTCAGATCGACCAGGTCAGGCTCGATGCCGACATCGTCCAGGCCAAGCACGAGATGCTCCTGGAGGAGTCGCAGACCAACTCCAAGACGGAGCTGGCAGAGCAAGCCGTCAAGCAGCAGGCCGAGATCCAGGATCTGCGGGAACGGTACGAGCGCCAGCTGAACAACGCCACCGAGGATGCCCAGCGCAACGAGCAGAACCTCCTGGAGCGGCTGGACATATCCACGTCCAAGGCCGAGCACCTTCAGGACCGTGTCGACCACCTCGAGGAGAAGCTCGAAATCGCCAAGGAGGCAGCTGCGGCCGCACTGGCTGCTGCCAAGGCGGCCAAGGCTGCCGCCCCAGAGGCCGGCGCTGGCCTGCAGTCACCAGTGGCCATCAAGAGTGCGCCGCGTACCCACGCACTGCCAGAGAAGATCTCACCTCAGGCACTCCGGGAATCGATCATGGTGCTTCAAGAACAGTTGCAGGAGCGCGAGCAGAGGCTCGAGGAGCTGGAGCAGACCCTCGCCAAGGTCGACCCGGACGCAGAGACCAAGATCTCAAAGCGCGACGACGAGATCTTGTGGCTACGCGAACTGTTGGCGGTGCGCCACTCGGATCTGCAGGACATCATCGCGGCGCTCGAAGGCAGCGAAGATGGCGAGGAGGGCGGCTACGACCCGATCGCCGTCCGCGACGCCGCCATCCGCCTCAAGGCGAACTTGCAGATGGAAGAACAGGAGCGCGAGCGTGCGGTGAACGGCGGCTCGGCGATCAACCTGCCCAACATCGCCGCAACCATCCGTGATGCCGCCACCCCGCGCGTCGCTCAGGCCGTCCAGGCCGTCGGTCCTCTGGCCGCCGCCTGGGGCAACTGGCGCAACAAGTCGCGCGACCAGTCGGGCAACGGAGCTACCGCCGGCGGTGCCTTCAGCAGCATCTCCGGGGTCCTCTCTTCGCCAGCCACTCGCGCAAGCAACGGGCGCGCCGGTGGGAACGGAAACGGAAGCAGCTCGACGCCTGCCAAGAGCAGCCCGGCTGCCTCCAGCAACAGCTTCCTCGGCGGCCTTCTCACCCCACCTGCCTCCGGCCTCCGACCTTCGGCCAACTCTACTCCACAGCAGCAGCAGCAGCATCAGCCTACGGCGTTCGGCAACACCGGCCGGCGTCTGACGGCCCAGCAGCTCGCCAACAGCCGAGCACGGAACGCGTCGTCGTCATCATCGGCCTCGGCTAGCATGAGGCATCAGCCGCTGCAGCTACAGCAACAGCAGCAGCAGCAGACCGATAAGACGCATCAGGTCGCTGCGTTCACACCCCAGCGCCGCTCGAGCCGTGGCATGCCTGTCACGCCGCCTATGATGCGGAACAGCTCGTATGACTCGGACGCGCACGCCGAGGAGTTTGACGACGCGGGGTTCTTTGACGATGAGTGATCACCGGCGATTTAACTGATACGCCGTCGTCATGATACAATGATATTATCACCCTTATTTTTTCCTTTGTCTGAAGATGGGGAATAGCGATGGTAGATGGGGTGTGTGAGGTCAGGATGCTTCTGATGAAGAGCATGAGAAAAAAAAAAAAAAAAAAAAAGCCAGGGAAAAAAACACAAAAAAGCACAGAAAACAATACCCCTACCTTTTACCAACACCAACACAAGCGGAGGGAGAGAGAAGAATAGATGGAGGAGGAGGAAAGGAAGCTGGAGCGGATGAAGACAAGACTACCTACCTACACAGCTAGATTGATACCCCCCATTGTTGTTTTTGCTGTTTCGTCGAAATTTCTGTTTTTCGCCCTGCACAGAGACATCATTATCATACCAAGATTGGCTCATTTCTACCCACTACACTCTTTTTCTTGTGTTTATTTTCTTCGTTACTCTCGATTTTTCTTGTTTTTGGCTTTTTTGTTGTTGGCAAACTTTTGGTCGTCCTGTTTTATTCACTCTTCTGTCGCTCACTCAGGACGAAACGAAGACGATGGGGGCAGGAAGGAAGCTAGGAAAGAAGTATCTGCTATTTGATTTGCTCACTCATTCGTTACCTACCTTGGTTTTTTGGGTTGGATGTCTTTTGGTGCCTGCCCTAGGTAGCGAGCGGTGGCTACCTCTCCCTAGGTGACTAGAACTACCTGGACCTGCCTTTTGGTAGTTTGATTTGAGGCCTTCGTTCACATATTTACATATTATTTATTTAGCCGTTGCTGCTATGTCGTTGCTGGGAGGTGTTAGCCGGCAACTTGTCAATATACAGATCAATTTAATGCTGCTGTTAACTTGGGTGCCGCTGTTCGTTTACCAGTCTGTGCCTCAGCCAAAGGATGCTTGCTTGGCTTGTGAGCGTCGTTCCAAGGTGGAGAGTAGGGAGTCGGCTTTCCTTCCCCAAATTTATCTCGTCTATCGTCGAAGGGACAGACTCGGAGGATAACCGTTTTCGGGGATGGGGGATGGGTAAGTCGACCGTGGATAGGCCGAGATATCCAGCCCTTGAATGAGCAGCTGGAGGGAAGCAGATGAATGGCAACCCATGAAGCTTACAGAAGGAACACCCAACATCACATAACACATCGGATATGAAGAAGGCAAAGAAAAAAAATATATGGGATATCAATACTAAGGGGAACTCAAATAATGCTACCTTACGGAATACAAGTCGCTCCTGACCCTCCGAACGCCGGGCAAGACAGAACGACAGCAAGAAAAACCAGGAACAGGGAAGTAAAGCGCCAGAAAATACGAGTATCCCAACGCTTCGTAGCTCCAACAAAACAGACTGCTCCTCCCAGCCAATAAAACAAACTTCGATAGGTAAGGTACCTACCTACCTAGGTAGGTAAGTAGGTAGATAAGTGAACACATCGACCCTTCTTTCCTCTACTCCCAGTATTCCCTTCACGCACTTCATCGCTCGTGCGCTCATCGCACCCTTAATTTAAGGGGCACCAGGCCCGCAGTACTGCGGCCCCCCGTAGCTCGGCATGTACGTCGCACCCGTCATGGTTGGAGGCGCTGGCGTCGGGCTCGGAGATGGGACCATGGCTACGGGCGCGGCGCCGCTTAGGAGTGGTTGGTGCTGTTGCTGGGGGTACTGGTAGACGTATTGCACTTGGGGGACTTGCTGGATCGGCTGCTGCTGCTGTTGCGGGACGTACGCGGTCGTCTGCATCTGTGGCGCTGGCGCTGGCGCTGTTGGTGCGTAGTACGAGGCGGCCTCGCCGGCTGTTTTGGAAGGGAGCGGGCCGGCGACGTTGCTGGCGACGGCGGTTACGGTAGTCGTGGGAGCAGGGGCGGGAGCAACAGGGACGCCCGGGTAGGGAGGGGCGGGCGTTGAGATGCGGGAGGGGGAGACGGTGCTACCGCCGCCGACGAGAACGGGCACAGTACCAATGTAGGGCTGGGCAGTGGCGGCGGCGGCGGCTACAGGGGCAGGCGCGGAGTAGCCCATCGGCTCGTACTTCGCGCCGCTGGCGGAGCCGTAGTACCCTGCGCCGCTGCCATAGGACGACGAGGTCACGGCCGGGGCGGGGGCTGTGGGCACGGCCGCTCCGTACCATGCGTTCGCGGGGGAGGCAGTCGGGGCGGCGGCAGCTGCTGTCGGAGCAGCAGCAACAGCACCGGCTGCTCCGCCGTAGGAGTTGTCGCCGCCGCCGATCTTCTCGTACTTCCCGTTCTGGGTGGGACCACTGGACGACGACTTCCGCTTGCCGCACGTGAGGCGGTAGATGCCAATGGGGATCCAGAGGAAGGACCCGACCTTGAATGCGCCCCAGAGAACGTGGCCGACGCGGAAGCGTTCGCCTGTTTGTCGCTTGCGTTTCCGTTCTGTATTTGTATTTTAAATATTATAGGTGAGTTTTAAGGACACAAACGATAGATGGCCATGCCGTGAGGGTTAGACGCCCACATTGGCCGGGACTAGTACCCGCTCGCCAACACGATGGGGACATATGCCCGCCGCCTTGGGCGTCAACGAAGGGGGAAAGGGAAATAATTTTTTTCTTTTATTGTGTCGTGTGTTGTGTGTCAAGGAAAAGGTGTCCCGACATACCTTTTATGATGTAGTATATTAACCCACAGCAGAACATGAACCACATGAAGCTCAGCACGCAGCTCAAGACGAGAGCCCAGACGGGGAAGTAGGAGTCGCCGACGTAGTACCCCCCGCCGACGACGATGTAGGTGCTCCCCTTGTTGCTACTGCTGCTGCTACTCGAGGAGCTGCCTTTGCTGCTGCTTGAGCCTGAGGATGAGGACGAGCCCGAGCCCGAAGAGGAGGATGAGCCGGAAGATGAAGACGAGCCTGAAGAAGAGGAGGATGAACCAGAGGAGGAAGAGCCACCGCCTCCTTTGCCTCCGCCCCCACCTTTGGGTGAACGCGCCTCGAGGAGAGCGCGGATATCAATGACAACCATGGCTTTCTTTTTTTCCGCGTCGGAGATAATAAGGAAAATGTGAAGGAAAAAAGAACGAAATGAGAAAAAGGGATTGAAACGAGGTCCAAGACCAGGGAGTGATATTCGAAAGACAAAAGCGCTAACACGCAAAATACACACGCGACACACGAGTAGTCCGTATTAAAATAAAAAAAATTGAGATAAAGCGTCACTCGGGCGAGGGAGGAAGACCAAGCAAGATATATTTTAATTCTTTCCAGCAAACAGAGAAATGATCAAAGGAGATGGCATGAGCTTGGCGGCTGGAACTGAGGTTGCACCTGAAAGTGCAGTCTTTCTTTCACCCACCCACCAACACCTCCCCTGAAGTCCAGTCGAGAAGGAGATCGCTGGCTCGCATGCGTCGGGTCACACCCGCGCACCGTCCTATCAGAAAAGACCTGCAATGGAGCGCGCTGCCAAGAAACGAAATATTGATCCGGTTCTTCACGGAATACGGTGGTGGAAATGACCACACACACGATCTACCGCCGTATCTACAGCCATAGCGCCACAATCTAGACCAGCACAGGCACAGAGCCAAGAACCCAGCTTGAGTTCAGCTGCCCCCCGCAGATGCAAATTTCATGGGAGACCTAAATTTGTCCATGTCCCGATGTGGAGGAATTTCTGCTTCCTCGAGGACAATATTTTTTTTTTCCATTGTTCTTTTTGGTTGGTGATGAAGAAGCCGATGATGAAGAATGCTCTGCTGGGAAGTTGGTTTATATAACTCATCGCCAACACCTCTCCAAAGCATTGTTCTGAAGTACCCCGATACAAGCGTTTTCCAAGCGTAAGGCTAGGAACAAACAAGCTTCGGGGAACAAAGACAAAAAGACCCAGCCAAGGAAGCCAAGGCAAGCAACACTTGACCCCATCTCCTCATCTACTGAGAGAATGCCGAGCCAAGACACCACCGCTTCTGAGGCCACCGACGACAAGCAAAAAAAAGCCTCGTGAGGAGAATGAGGGAGCCCATCATCTCTGTGCTGGGGTATCACCACCGTTCGTCGAAACAGCACACAGTAATCATCCCGCGACGAGCTAGACACCAAGTGACAAAGCGCTCCTGCACCGCCGCGGCTATTCCTATCTTCCCGAATGAAATGATGAGTCCTCTCGCACTTCAGTGTGACTCGACAAGATAATTTTCCTCAACATGGGGTCGCCTGTGCCTTGTTTGTCTTTCCCCAGGCTCGGGTAGGTTACCCGCCCGTCGACCGCAAATGGCCGGCCAGCTTCGGCTCCCGTCCCGACCGAACGGTCAAAGTGGCGCCGGCCCGCTTGGCTGTGCAGCGATGATCTCGCGGTCTCATTCTCAGGAGAGTAGAACTTACAACGTTGTATTTCTCGTCTCTATTATTGTAAAAGTTTTTATCTTGTGCTATACATTTCTCCCCACGGATCGTCGAGGCGGCATGCGTGTGTGTGTTTGTTGAACAAGATCGACACCACCCAATTCCTCTGACGAGAGCAGATGCTCTTTGGCCCTGGGACAGTTGGTCGGCCTGAGGCCGAAAGGTGAGGTCCAGATGCCAGCCAGCATGGTCGTGGACCTTCGCGTCTCGAACCACGGCCGTCCAAACGCCACATCAGGCAACTGAAGGCGATGAGCCTCTGTCTGCCCTCGGCGTCTCGGCCGCTGCAGCAGTATGACGATGCTTCGAGGATCAATCATCCTTAGGCGCATGAACGCGCAACGAGGCAAGTCTAGACGACGTGAAAGAATGCCCCTTGCCCGAGCATTCCTATGTGGGACCTAGAGATATCATATCCTACCTCCCCCCTCCCCATAGACTGCGAGCGGCCCGAGCAAGAAGTCGGCAAGCGGCCGCCGGGCACGGGGCGAAGGCATCGTGGAAGTCGCGCAGCGCGACCGACGCGTTTTCGAAGTTGTCGTTGCTCGGGGTGTCTGGCTGGACTTGTCGACGACGTCTCGCGCGTCCGTAACCGGCGAGGCCGTGGGGTCGAGGAACTGGACTACACCAAGCAAGTAGTGGCCGATGGCCGACCACTCAGCTCAACCAACCTGCTGCGGCTGTCAATGTCACTCGCCTTCGTTCGGCGCATTCGAGAAACCCAACTAAACCCCCGGAGCAGCTCATCAACTCCCCTCAGCAGGGACTTACTTCCCACTTCTCCATACAAGGCCCACCGAGCGAGAGAGCTCATCCCATCCCGATGGCTGCCAATCAGCTACAATCAATCCCCGCCGTTCTTAAGCTCAGCCGCGGCAAGCGCCTGCGTGTTTAGGGATTTCATCTCGCCGTGCGGTCTCCGGTGTGGCTCCGGCGTGGGCGGCGTGGCCAATTCTATCTATATGTGCACTTTTTCTCTTTTGATTTCTCTCTCTCTTCTCTCTCTCTCCCCACACAGTACCAGCCGTGGGCGTACGTCCGCGATAGGCTCTGGTACCGGAACGTTTGTTTCTTTCTTCCGAAATTAGCGAGCAGGCGCACATGGCGGTATATATTCATAGGCACGCTAGACGGGGCTTCGGCGAGATATTGGCCTGCTTGGCGGCGAATGTAGCAACGAACTTGCTGGTGGATGCAAGGTCACCATCGTATTGTAGACTGTCTTGTGGCAAACTTACGACCAATATGGACGTCCATAGACATACCACCAGCCTTGGAACAAGACACTGACGTCGGATACTGTGTACTTACAAATTGTCCAAGTGCTGTTCCACCCGCTGTATTATTCAATCTATACATCCCTATACATAGCCCAGTTCCCTCAAAACCTCCATTTCAAGATTCGCTTTGTCATCTTTGGTGAATGGCCCAGGAACTTTGGCGCTAGCTTTGCGAACCCAACCCTGACGAAGGTCTGAAGACCTTTCAACGCTCTCCCTCTCCACCCACTTCGCCTGGACCCGGACGCCGACATTTCGCGCCATGGCACTCTTCTTAGACTCGTCAATAATCCTCAGCGCCTGTATCAGCTTTGTGTGGCACTCTGCTTGGGGGAACAGGTGAGACGCCCGCTCCTTGAACAACGAATACCAGCTGAAGGACAGGTTCGAAGAGCCGAGGACGGTATCCTTGACGCTATACTCGTAGGAAAACGGGTAGAAGCCAGCCATCTCCCAGTCGATGATGGCAGCCAGCTCGAAGCGTGGGCTTTCGTGGTCGTCGTCGTCGTTCGGCAGCGATGTTTCCTTGACGAGGATGTTGCGAGGCTCGAGGTCGTTGTGGCAGAAGACTACGTGGTGCTGGAGATCATCGAGGTCCGAGCGAGTAAATTCAACACGGCCTATGCCTTCAAATGCCGATTCGAGCGTGATTCCTTCGTCGTCGGACTCCGAGAGCGTGCAATTCGGTGGCGGCCTCTGATTGCTCGCCTGAAGGATTCCGCCCAGGAGCTGCTTAATATCTGGGAAGTATCCAAGGTTGGGTCCACCAAGCCAGGCCTTGACAGCCGGCTGCAGACAGTCCGATAGGGAAGCCCCGTTGTCGAAACGGCAGGCGCTATTCACTCGGCTTCGCACGTCTTCGTCGGTGAGATCTAGTTTCTGAAGCCTTTTCAATGCACGAACAACCGAAGCCACCAACTCCGACTGATGGGCTGGGCTAATTGTGTCCCAGATGTCCTCGAGTGAAATTGTTCCGGTGCAATACGCCGTCACGGAGTACTCGACCGGTCTCCCGTCCGCGGTTGTCGTGGCGCCGACGTCTAGGACTAACGGAACGAAATCGGGAAGTTGAGCATGCCCGAGTCGCTGGAGAGACGCGACGCTGGGCAAGCGGCCTCTCGATGTTTCTAGGCGGACAATGAGATCATTGGGATAGCTGGGAAGCGGCGCGACGTCGAGATGGATGCTGAACGTGCAAGTGTCGAATGTATTGGAGAGAATGTTGCAGCTAGCTAGAGTAACACTAGGAGTGCCGGAGAAGATGACAGTCAGAATCTTATCGGGAATGAGGTCTCGTTGCTCGACCGAAGCCATCTCGCGGGAGAGTTATGACTGGAAGGGCGCGAGGAGACAGAAGAGGAAAAAAGAAAGAAAAAAGTTGGTGCTAGTTTTCGGACTGCCTCGATGAGTTGCATCAAGGCATTTTGAGGGACGGTGCATTTGTCCGCACCGCACGCGCTATTCGAGTGCGGGGAACAAGACGAAATTCAATGAGCGACAGGCTGCCACATGTATGAGGCTCCAGGTCCGCCCCGCCCTTCGCCCGCTCCTCCACCTAAAAGCGGGTGGGGCTACCGCCCAACCACGTCGAAGTACAGCCTGCCAGGCAGCCAAGGTACTGAAGGTTAGCCTCCAACCTGAGGATCTCGACATATGGGGAAATCCTCTGCAAAGTCGCGATCCCAACCGACTGTAGGTCAACAAAGGTTAGAATACTTGAGAGGGTGGAAACTTTTGCAGGGTTTAAGTTCTTTGCACTTTGAAATATTATTGTAGCGACCTCGCAGGTGCCCCGGCTCTGTGCCGCCGGACGTACCAAGCTAAGCATGAATGCCTACCCTAGGAGACTGTACATTGCTCAGTTGTTGCACTGGCAAGTATCGCTCGAGCTAGAGAAGTTCTTTCCGCACTTGCCGCACCTGTCCTCGTTGACAAGCACGGTGCCACTCGAGGAAGCCACTAGTGGGGAGGAGTTAGATATAATGCTTGGGCGATCAGTACGGATAACTTACTTGTTTGAGGCTAATCAAATTGAACCTAGGAGGGTTTTCGAAAGGGTACTGTGTATTCGCGTAAGCTGTCGAAGGGGTGCTAACGGATTCTTGACTGAGGCTAAAGGTGAAGGTCATGGGTAGGTAGGAATGTGGACCGCGAGGTCTCATTTTATAACTTTCACATCACTGCACCGGTCTTTCAGCACTTTTTCCCGACTATGCTGAGAGCTATCTCAGCTAAGGCGCGGCAACTCCGTCATTGGCTGGAACTCGATGCAGCGGAAACTGAAAGAATCAAAAGTTGAGGAGCAGGTAGGTGCGTGGAATATCTATTGGACGTGATGGGCCGGGCGCAGCGACCAAGGGAGCCCTGAGAAGAAGCTTCGGGGTAACACAAGCACACCACATCCACATCCTTGCTTTTAGGCTGCCAGTCTCATACAGATACATCTCGGCTGCTTAGAAGATTGGAGCTTATTTCTCGTTTCTATATTGTACACGCGTTTTTTTTTTATCTTGTATGCTATACATCTCTCCCTCGGATCGAGGGTGGCGGTGCCCGTGTGCGTGTGTGTAAGGCCGGAGAGTATAATCAGTATATGCAACTTCACACACATGTCTACTTACCTAGTCTCTCTCGAAGTTCTTTCCTTTTCGTCCTCTTTTTCCCTCCAGCGCTATGCAATGCTATGCTATGCTACCTCGACGGGCCATTGCCATTAGTAGTGGCTAATCGCCAGGCTCTCAGGGGTAAGCTCTGTAGATGCAGCACTTTTGGCCTGATGAATGTCACGAAGGTGACGACGCCGACGGCGACGCAGATGAGGTTGACCATGTAGTAGCCGTCGCGCGTGATCTCGCACGTGCCGCCGCCGGCGAGACAACGCTCCTTCTCGGCCTGCATGGCGCACGAGAACGGCGACGTGACGAGCGGTCCCTTGAGGGCCGCCTCGTTTATTGCGTCGATGGCCGCTCCTGGGGGATGGCAGGTCGCGGACGTGAAGGCGTCGACGAGCCTGAGGACGAAGAAACGTGGGAATGTGCCGCCTAGGTTGCAGACGCTGTTTATGAGAAAAGATGGAAGGGTTAGCAACGAACTTATCTAGATAGGTAAGTAGGCGGTTTTCTTGGGGGGGGGGGGGAGTGGGAAACTCTTGGAAAAAAAAATTAACTTACGTTGCGAGGAGGGTCATATAAGTCCCGCCGATGACCGGGTCCGCGATCTTAGCGTGGAAAGCCGAAACGGCGACGAACATGACCGTATTAGTAAAGGTAGAGAAGACGTGCTCGCCGATGACGAGCAGCATGTACCAGAAATTGACGCCGTCGGCCGGGAATAGCGTGACGGTCAGCTGGGCGATCAGGGCGGCCACGAGGCGCCCCACGAACGCCCAGCACCACAGGCGCATCGGCGTGTACTCCTGCGACCACTTGCCCGCGTAGTAGCCCAGGCCGATCTCGAAGGGGAAGTCGATCAGCACGGTCAGGGCCAGGTTGTCCTTGCCGAAGCCCTTGTCGAGCAGCTTGAGGTTCGTGACAGCGTCGTTGGCCTGGAACCCGATCTTGGCGATCAGGTGCACGGCGATGATGGCTAGCACGTTGCGCAGCCTGAGCACGCCCCACATGATGCGGTACACGTCCCAGACGCCGTCCTCGTTCCGCGTGCGCTCCTCGCGCTTGAGGAAGGCCAGGCCCGCGGTCACGGCGATGAAGGCCCAGCCCCAGAACGTCAGGTAGCCGCCCAGCGAGAGCAGGCCCCTGTCGAGCGGCTCCGAGCGGATCCACTTGTTCGCGAAGTCGGGCGAGTTGAAAGCCAGGAACACCGTGAACGACAGGAACTGGCCCGCCGTCAGCCCCACCGTCTGCGCCGTCGAGGCGTACGAGATGTTGCCGGGGGTGAGCAGCGTCAGCGCCCAGCCGTCGACGGCGATGTCCTGCGTCGCGCACATGAGCACGAGGAAGAACCACCAGCCCGTGAACCCCCAGACGGTGGGGCCCCCCGGTTTCCCCATCGACGCCATCATGTCCTCGGCCGTCGAGCCGAGCCACAGCATGCCCAGGCCGGAGAGGATCTGGATGGGGAGGATCCAGCTCTTGCGCCGGCCCAGGCGGGGGCTCCACACGGCGTCGACGACGGGGCTCCAGAAGAGCTTGAGCGAGTAAGGGTACGACGCGAGAGAGAAGATGCCGATCTCGCTGTACGACATGTGGTCCTTGAGCAGGAAGGGGACGGACCCCGTGGCCAGGCCCATGGGCACGCCCTGGAGGAAGTAGAGGAGCACGAGCAGGCCGAAGTTGCGCTGGTCGTGCCGGGGGAGCTCCATGAAGCCGTGGTTGTTGAGCGCGGGCGTCTTGGGAACGGGCTCGTCGAGCGAGAAGGAGGACTGCGCCATCAGGTTGGCCGTGACCAGCTCGGACCCTTGAGGGGGGCCCTTGCGGCGGAACTCGACAGAGCCGTTATTCATGGTTTTGGATTGTGTTGTTCTGCTGCTCTCGTCTTCGGCGGCGGCGACGGTAGGAGTCGCGAAACCGTTGACTGCACCGCCGTTAGTCGTAGTAGTTGCGGTTCCTCCGCCGCCTTTTACTTTTGGCTTCGAGGCGATCGGTGTAGATGTCCCGAGCTGGTTCTTGGGGGACTTGTTCCTTCTCGACCGAGTACTCATGGGGAAAACCGAGTGGGGGTGGCGGATGTAGTGGTGGGTGGCACAAGCGGGCTGTAGTCGGACGGGGGATGAACGTTAAGATCGGAGGCCGGAGACACAGATGGGATCGAGTCGCAACCTGGTCGTTGGTTGGTCTTGCAAGAGCAAATCGAGGTATCGAGTGTTCCGTCGGGAGCGTAGATTGTCGACAACTGAAAGGAGTAGCGCAGATGTTTGTTTGTAGCGTTGGCGCACAAGGGGGGGGTCGGGCTTATATAAACCGATGACTGGTCGGAGGGCTATGGGCGACAATGATGGTAACTTGGAACTTAGTCTTCTTGACTTTGGAAGGCGCGTTTGACAAGATATCGAGGTTCAAGGATCTCAAGGCTGAAAGGAACGGTTCACGATTTGACAACTCGGGAGGGGCCTTGACTCGCTCCCGCGGGCGGGCGTGCGCTTTTCTTTTCCCGGTGTCGGCGCCCAAACCGCCGGGTGCAGAGTCGGCGCGGGCGCACGAACCGGCGACCGTGGCCTCTCGAGATTGGTCCACGATGGTGGCAAAATATATAAGGCTGCAGCTTTCCCAAGCAAATCCCGAAGATCAAAAAACGAAGAAAAGGCCAAATGGCAAAAGAGTGACTCTAGTGGCTTCCGAAGCCAGAAGAAAATTAGAAACGTCACAAGACTGTCGTCGTCGTCGCCATAGAGGTTCCCCCTGGCCGGCGCAGTCTCGAAAAAAAAAAAAGTACCGATTGATGTCGGCACGTCCAGATGTCAAAGGGATTTGAGCTAGCGCATTTTTGGGGGCGGCTCAGGGGTAAGGGGCATAACCGAACTGGCGGAACGCCACATCATCATCAATCCATCAATCCTTCAAGCGTTGAACAACAATTTCCCCGCGCTGAACACTGAGCACACTCAAGAGCAGTATTGAACCAAGGAAAGAAATTAAGGACCAAAGAAAGAAGAAAAAAGAAACAACTGTGTTCCTACGTCCTGCTATCTTTTACAGTGGAATTCCAAACTTCCATCGTGTGTTGCCGCTCAAAATGCTTGATTGCACCTAGGTTGTTGATTCCCCACGAAATGGATCCATGGATCTAATCCGATCTCCACTCTTCTTTCCCCACACTGCCTCATAAACCACGTGAAGTCGTGTACACCACCCCTCCAGAACAGACCGTGACGCGTTCTCGCATATCACCAAGCCAACGCTCGACATCACGAAGTCACCAAATCCCATTCTTAAATTCCCCCGAAGCGAGGGGGCTTTACGCAATGGCTTCTGTCGGAGACTTAGATAACGAAATTGCGCGCCTAAAAGAGCAAGGTATGTTTTTTGTTCTACGCGAGACTTCTCAGTCGCGCCTATCACGGGTATCTACCAGACAGTCCATCTAATGTAAATCAAACCAACCCGTCATCGTCAGCCGCCTCCCTCCGCGCAGAGGTGAAGCTCCAAGCGACGGCGCTGCTATCCCGTAACAATCCATCGGCAATAGACCGCCTCCTCCTCGCCGAGCAGCAGTCCACAGCAGCTGGGCGCAGCCTGACCACAGCCGGCGGACTGACCCTCCCCCCCGGCACCAGCGGCGGTGGCGGCAACATCGCAGCAGGGGAGAAGAAACCCAAGCGGCTCACGCCCGCGCAGAGCGAAAAGCTCCGCCAGCGCCAGCGCGACCAGGCCGCGCACGACCAGCGCAACCTGTACCGCGCCTGCGCGGGCATCACGACCTTCAAAGTGCGCGACCCGGACCCGGCCGCCGTGGATGGCGGCGCCGTGCTGGGCATCCGCATCGAGGTCGTGCGCAGCGCGCGGTTTTTGCGCCCGTACTATGTGCTGCTTAATCGGCCGTGGGCCAACGCCGGTACTAGTACTACTACTGCTCCCGCGGAGGATGATTATGATGATGCTACGTCTACCAGGAGGATCGACCGCGACGGCAGAGATGCAGCAGCCGCGGTCACCGCCGCCGCCGCCACCACCGCTCGAGCTCGGCGCTGTCTTCGCATCCACCGTCACACACTGCCGGAGGCCATACCGGTAGCGGGTCTGGCGGCAAGACACCTCCCCGCGCCGCAGATCAAGGCCGGCGGCGGAGGCGGCTGCAGCATCATCAAGCAGAGCCGTCGTCAGGACCTGGGCGCGTTTGTGCGCAAGCTGCGCCGCGAGGTGGTGCGCTACCACCACCGCCTAGGCGCCATCGCCGACATGCGCGTCGCTGCTGGGCTGGAGGGGGAGGGGGAGAAGGAAGGACCGAATGACTCCTTGAACGACGGTGCTCCTCGTCCTCGTCCTCCTCCCGTAGCCATTGCCGAAAGTGAAGGTGCAAGTGGTGCAGATGCAGATGCAATAGTCGACATCAGCCCCACGGACCCGGCCGCCACGCAGGTGAAGCTGGAGTGGGCGGACGGGCGCGTCGGGCGGCTGGTCATGGGGCCGGGGGGCGAGCTGGTGAAGTCGGTGGTTATCGGGCCGCGGGGGAGGGACCGCGCCACGGAGCGGGACGTGTTTGGGTCTGGTGGTGGGGGGGATGCGAGGGCGAGGGTCGAAGATGTGGTCGCGAGGCTGAGGTTGAGATGGGGTCGACGACGGGAGTGCGGCAGTGACGGGGCTTGAGTGTGATGGAATGGGAAATCAGTGCCGAACTAGGACCTTTCCAGTACGAAGGCTGGGTTGGGTTTGTCTTTCGAACGATCGGCCTTGCTCCTTGCGACCCGCCTGCCTAGTAGACTTTCTTGATTGGGGTGTTCAGAACAGCGGGAGGGCATCGTTCGACGGCGGAACTGCACACGACGCAATGGATCCTGCCGGCGCGCACAGTTCCGACCATCCACTTTCTCACGTCAGTATGCTGCTATACGCGGTACAGATATGTATGTGTCTCCCAACCCCCTAATCTGGCCCTGGCCAATACTCCTTCCTCACTTATCCCGTGGCAAATTTGTGGTCAATGGGGCTCGTCCAGAATGAGCACGTTTTCCATTTCATTCTTCGACCGGCTCGAAAATACAAATCCCAGGCCCACCGTTGCTGACTTAGTTAGCTGTTCAGGGCCGAAGTCGCAAGTTGGTTGCGTTCTGGAAGGAAGCCCGTCGTAACGTTCCATTGAGGCTCGTCACGATGAGGTAGACGTGGCTCACCCGTACCGGCGAGGTCTTACTCAACACATCCAGATTGAGGATTTTCTAAATTCCCGGTATTACGGTGATTCGGGGTCCAGCTGCCTTTTCTTTCGCGAACGGCGCTCTCGGCTGCATCTCCAGTCGAGTTCAAGGCTCGCAAAGACCTACCCTCCGCTTTCGCGGTCTTCTGTTTGGTCAGATGAACTGGTTGATCTGGCGGAAGAAAGAGTTCGTGGTGCCTGAGCCGATATTGCGTGTCCACCGGGCTGTATGAAGTGTGGGCTGGGTAGTTGGTTCACTCATGTGCCGATTTGATCATAGAAGGGGCTTACTCGGAGCTGTCCGGCGCTGATAAACCTTCGTTCTCTCGTCGGGTCGGTCAGTGGTCGCCGAGGAGGGATTTGATTGATATACTAGCAGCCTGTTATACATACAGTATGGAAGGAGGGAAGGGGAAGGGGGGCGCAGCCGAGTCTAGATCCCTCGTGACGCGACGCTCCAAAGAGAGCGACGCGACGGGCTAGGAGAAGAGAAGACTGCATGCAATATGCAGAGTTATGCCAACCGGCACCAGGGGGCCGTCCAATCGGTTCGCGGGTGACCCGGGAGGATGGGGCACCGTCTGGTGTTCCTGTGGTTTGCGGGGGCGGCCTGGACATCGGGTAAAACCTGTAGCGAAATAAGATCTTTCTGCGCGGCTATTTTGCATCATCTCTCGGTGAGGACCATTCGATCACTTTCTCCCTTCTTTGAGTTGAGTCTGGCAATTAAGTCATCAAGCAGCTCCTAGGAACGGGAGGCAGGAAACTAGTGTCAATCGTGATTTTGTTTCTCGCTTGAGCGTTAGGATTTCGAGGGATTCTTGGTCAGGAGACCGAGACTTGTAGTAGAGAACATCCCAAGGCTCAGCTTCTTGTGAGAGATTTTGTCAAAATCGAAAGAACTATCTTATTTGCCACTGAAAAAAAAGAAGAATAGAATTAAACGTGTGTCCACGCCGGTCCACGCTCCGAAGAGTTTGCCCTCCGGAATGCAAGCGCTACCACTACGGATGTGCGGTCCCAAGGCAGTGGAAGTAGAATAGGCAAGGTATCTAGGTAGGTAAGGTCGTGTACGAGTGAACACACAAACGAGAAATCTGCGAATCCCGACTGTTCTCTCCTTTTCCCCAAATTCCCGCCCCTTTTCCCCATTCTCCATCTGACTCCATCCATATGTCTGTCCCCCCAGTCACTCAAATGCTAACCATGAACTCAATCAATCCTATCCCGAAAGCAATCTCCCATGATCATCCTCCCATGATCCTCCTCCATTGAGTAGACGACTTCTTAGGTTGGGCTCAGATGAGCGCAGCAGCGAGGGCCACGGCGGCCAGGGCACCACCGGCGCGCTGGACGTGGTTGGCGCCGGCGGTGACGATGACGGCGGGCGGGGTGGTCTTGGTCGACGAGGGCTTGACGACGGTCCCGGGCGTCGTGGGCTTAGTAGTTGGCACCGGGGTCGGCTTGACGGGCGACGAGGACGACAGCACGACAGGCGGCTTGGAGGTAGACTTGGACGGGTGCGCATACGTCGACGGGGTCGGGTGCGGCTTGGTCGTGGGCGGCGGGTGGTACTTCTTCGAGGTGGACGACACGGGGCACACGGTGGTGCTGACGGGGATGATGATGGTCGTGTAGGCGGTGCTCTTGACGGGGCACGACGGGATCGCGGGCGGGCAGCTGATGACCGTCTTGGTCGAGGTCGAGTAGATGGTGCTCGTCGTGAGCAGGACCGACGGCAGGGAGAAGTGCGGCTTGGTCGAGTGCTTTGGCCATGTCTGGTGAGTGGTGAACAGTTTAGAGGACGTCGCCGACGCTGCTTTGCCGCCGGCGGTGCAGGGCGGCTTGGACGTCGGGGTGGGGTGGAGGTCGGGCTGGTTTACATCCTCATCGGCCGCCGCGAAGGCTGCCAGGGCAACAACAGCAAGGGAGATGACGGTCTTCATCTTGCCAGATTCTTTTTTGCGTGCGTCTTTCTGGTATATCCAACACAAGTTCACTAAACCGTGTCTTTGCCGCTCGTTGGAAAGGGGGGTTTCGGTTAGGATGTGGTTAGAGTGATCTCTTTCTCCTTTAAGGGATGGAGGTGAAAGAAAGGGGAGTTAGTACTGGGGATAGGGAGTTCAAGGTGAACAACGAGCGACGACAACGAGTGAACTGGTATCAGAGATACTTGGGGGAGAGAAAAAAGAGAACCTCAGGAACGCAGAGACCGTAGGGGAGCGAACTGGCCCCCCTTTTGAACCTTTCCCAGCAGTTCCCCGGCAGGGAACAGAAAACAGGGAACTGCTTGCCGGGCTGCCAAGGTTGGCTGTTCTGTCGTCAGATCCCACAAGGAAAAGACCGAGCAGCATGCAGCATGCAGCAAGGCACTCTGTCTGTCTGTCTGTCTGTCTGTCTGTCTGCGCCCAGCGTGCCGTCCGCTGACCAGCGGGCGGCCAGCAGCTGAGCAGCGAAAGACGGGTCAACAGGCTGAATCGCCATGACGAGATGTTTTCCTCTCCATGCCAGGGGATTGGTGTGTTCGCCGGCCGACGGACGATCCAAAATAGAGTGCGGATCGGCAAGGCGTGGTTGGCCAGGGGAACCTGCGGGTTGGTCGGCTAAAGTAGAGGGCGCAGAATTGCAATCAAGAAGCAGCCAGTCACTCGACCGGCCATCGGCGTCTGCTCTGATCCCTTTTTGTGCTTTTTTTCTTCTCTCTTCCTGCAGCCGGTAAATATTGTAGGCTGGCCTGTTGTAATTGCGGTCAATAAGGATGGAATATGTAGGAACGGCAGGGCGTCAGCATCGCCTTACCCCATACTATACAGTCTCGCGCGACACTTAGACATATCATTTACAGATGACAACACACGCCGCATTACTCTCTCGTGACGAAGGGAGGCGAACTCTCGCCTAGGCCTAGGGTAGTCGGCTGTCATACCGGCACACTCCAACGCTGTAGAGTGCATCCCCATCGAATCTCCGATGCAACCTCTCCAGCATCTGAAGGCTCTTGCGCGCTGCTCGTTGGGTGACAAGACAGATCTGTACCTGCATTAGGTGACAAATGCCTTCTCCCCTACTCAGGAAACGTGAGAGCAAGCGGGAGCAAGCGGACTAGACGTGGGCAGAGTCTTCGTACGAGTCCGCCGACATAGGCAACCAATCCGGAGAATAAGCCAAACACCCCGTGGACTTTCTTCTTCTCTCACCGAGGATCCCTCCCGGAGAGCTTGTTCTGAGAATGGAATTCAGCTGCGTCACTAGAATGTTCCAAACTGGCTTGAACTTGTAACTCAACCAGAATATGAAAGAGACCTAGAAAGGAAGACAAGATATTCAGGGAATCCGGTCTGCACATCACCACTGAGTGATGTCAAGAAACCGGTTCAGAAGACACTCAATAGCGGGAAGACGGGATCATAAGATTTGCACCTTACGGCAGCGCGCCGGAAAGGCTCCGAAAGGGAAAGCCGGAAGAGAAGGGGGAGAACGTGACCGACCGCATGGCCGGCGTCCTGGGATGCCAAGACTCGCTTGCCTCTCGTATTTATGCAAAACCAGGACACTTGTCCACCAACAACTAGAGGCTACATTTAACACACACATAAAAAAAAAAGATTCGGGAGAAGGTAGGGCCGACAAAAATAGTAGAAAAAGATCGGCGAGGTGCTGACGTATGTAGGGCTCGCCCGCCTCATCCCAGTTGGATCCAAGCTCAGCATCCTGATGAACTTGGGGAGTGAGTCCTCATCGCATTCAGCTTGACAGCTTGATGAGCATTACTGCTAGCTAAGCTTTCTAATGTCCGACGACAACTGGGAGCACGTCAAAGCGAATAGACTGTCTAGTCTGTACCGCTTTCATCTGCACATGTGCGAGTGAGGGAGAGGCTCGAGACGACTATAATGCCCAAGCCACCTCGGTTCTCAGCCTATCCCATGTTTTCTTAGCGACACGTGTGAGGCGAGGCAAGACAGGCAGGACTCGTGGAGACGGACTCGGCCCTATAGCATCATCGTCTGTGGCACAGCATGCAAGGAGTGATGCCCGAAGTGAAGAGGCAGTCTGTCACATTCTGTTCACAGGTGGTAGTTATGCGTTTCGGCTAAAAATTGGCCCAAGTCGGTTTGGCACATCAAGATAGCAGGATTGATGCGAGGAAGAATTCCTCCCGTGGAAGGAGCAATGAGAAAGAAAGAGAAGCACTTCTGGGTTGACGTACTAGGCAGCGCAACACTGGGTATACGAGACTCCAAAGAACGAACCTGAATCAAACACTGTTGTGAGCATCAGGAGTGACCGCACCGTGGTGTTGAAGATGATAGATAGGTGGTGAGCTCAGTCCTATCGGGATAGAAACCCCGATCATCCAATTATATGCCAGAATTTGGAATCAACGGTCACAGCGGGTCGGGGAATCACTACCCCTGAACGCCGCCCAGCCCAGCTCAGCTCCGATGGAATAGGTATGGAGCTCTGACAAGGACACGCAACAATCATCATTCAGCATCAGCACCAAATCAGCCTTCTGGTGCGTTGTGGCGTGAAATCCGTCGCAATACGATGTTGACTTGTAACAATATCTCCTTCGTTCGTTGCTCTATTTAGTTAATTCCTTGCTTTGCTCAATCCTTTTTTTTCTCACTCATTTCTATCTTGTCCTTTTCTCTTCTCTTATCGAAAAGGTTCTGCGCACGCGCAGGTCGCAAATCGCAAAATCAATGGCATCATCACCAGCGGTGGCCCAGTCCCGAAAGAGGGTCCTTAGGGTCATCTTCGTATCCCTGCTTCTAGACCTGGTAGGGATATAGCTCCCATCCCTTGCCTTCCATTTTACAACAACATCGTCCTCTTGATGGAACGACTAGTAACAGAACCTGTTCTTCTTCCGTTACCTAGATATCATTCACTTTCATTCTACCGCTCTTCCCGAAGCTGCTCGAGTTCTACCGGAACAGCGAGGCGCCGGTCGACCCCTCGTCCTCCGATGATGGCGGCGAGCAATCCAGGACGCTGCTCTCGCACGTCCTGAACTACCTCAATGCTTACAAGACCGCCTTCGCGCGTCCTATCGACTCACGATATGACATCGTGCTGCTCGGCGGCGCACTGGGGAGCTTGTTCTCGTAAGGGCCATCCATCCATCTCCTACCGTAGGAGGGAACAAAAAACAGATCTGAGAGACTGACCTTTTGTCCCTCCATCCAGTCTCCTACAAGCCATCGCCTCCCCGATCATAGGCCGCCTCTCAGACAAGTACGGCCGGCGCAAGGCGCTCCTGGCCAGCATGATGGGCAACATCCTCTCGGTGCTCCTCTGGGTGGTGGCGGTCGACTTCCGCACCTTCCTGCTCTCGCGCGTGGTCGGCGGTCTCTCGGAGGGCAACGTGCAGCTCGCGACCGCCATCGCCGCCGACATCTCTGACGAGTCGAACCGCGGCCACACCATGGCGCTCGTCGGCGCCTGCTTCTCCATCGCCTTCACCTTCGGCCCGGCCCTCGGCGCGTGGCTGAGCACCATCCCTACCGTCGCCGCCAACCCGTTCGCCACCGCGGCTGGGTTCTCGCTTTTCTTAATTGTCGTCGAGACCGTGTACCTATACGTCGCGCTGCCGGAGACCCTGCCTTCCCTGGTGGTGACGAATGAGGGAGAGGGAGAGGGAGAGGGAGGAGGCGTCGCGGATAAGCCGCCGAGCTATGATGAGATGATGGATGAGGGGAAGAAGAAGGGGGAGGAGAAGACCGCGCCTACGACGACGGCGACGACGACGAGCGACGCGCCGACAACGCGGACGAACTCGCACCTGGTGCTCAACGCCGTGCACTTCTCCTTCGTCCTCTTCTTCTCCGGCATGGAGTTCTCTCTGCCCTTCATGACCTACGACCTCTTCTCCTACAGCGCCTCCAAGAACGGCCGCCTGCTGGGCTTCATCGGCCTCGTGGCGGCCCTGCTCCAAGGCGGCGTCACGCGGCGTCTCCCGCCGCTGCTGTCCGTGCGGCTGGGCGTCGCGGCCTGCCTGGCCGCCTTCGTCCTGCTGGGCCGCATCTCGTCCGTACCCGCGCTCTACGCCGCCGCGGCGTGCCTGGCCACCACGTCGGCGACCGTCGTGCCGGGTCTGAACGCGCTCAGCAGCTTCGAGGCCGGTAAAGGGGAGCGCGGCGGCAAGCTGGGCAACCTGCGCAGCTGGGGCCAGCTCGGGCGCGGCATCGGCCCCGTGCTGTTCACCAGCGTGTACTGGTGGGCCGGTCGCGAGGTCGCGTACGGATTGGGCGCGCTGGGCATCAACGCCGTGAGCCTGGTCGTCTTCTTCGGCCTCCGGTCGCCGCCTGGCTCGCTGAAGCCCAGTCGTCGGTCTGCAGCAGCAGCAACAGCAGCGGCGGCGGCCAAGGGCGGCAAGAAGGAGCTGTGATAGCTAGGTACCACCTACCTAGCTATGTTAGCGTGCTTGGATTTGTGTGGCATTCGAAGTGAGAATAAAACGGGATGGGATATGCTGCCGGATTAGGGTTCGTCGCGACTTGTTGATATATACTACTAGAGCTAGACGTCATTTTGAATTATTTTTGGGCTGTTCACATGGATATTAGGCGGCGGCATAGTATTGGGATTAAGCTTGGCAGTTCGAATGGTATATGCAAGGCATATATCTGTCCCCATAAGACGTGTATTCAGTAGCTCGTTTGCTTTTTTGGCCTGTCACTCTCCTTCAGGCTATGTACTCATACCGGAGTAAATCCCAGGCCAAGAAAAGAATGTGATCACTCTAGCCGAAGTTCAAACCACAATGTGATTGTCTACAAACCCTCTGAATTTCCTCGTTCAGAAATCGTGAGCCCACCTATGCCTCAAGCTGTCTCCTCGATCGCCTCTTTTGGCTGTGTCGATGCTGCACATGCGTGCGCACTTGACCGAAATGGTCCGAAGTTATTGCCTCACCTGGCACGTTGTCTTTGTTCTCACCGACCGGCAGAAAATTAGGGAGCGAAATATGCCATGATTGGTTCATGGGACCGGATGGTAGGCTCTCGATATATCAGGGGCATCAAGGACAACGCTGCGGAAATGTTTTCTCTGCTGCCATGTATATTTCCCATAGCGCCAAAAACAAAGAAAGAAATATGCTTCGAGAAACAGCGCCATGTCTAACTCGCCTCCTTGGGCGCCGAGCTCTCTTCTGATGCAGGCGCAGCGCCGCCGGACGCCGAGGCCGCCGCGGCCTTCTCAGCCTGCTTCTTCTCCTTCTTCTCCGCCGCAAGGCGCAGCTTTTCCAGCTTCTTCTGCTGGTTCTTCGTCATCTTGCCGCCCTCCTCACCGTCAATCGCTGGTGCACCATCCTTGGCATCACTGGTTGCTGCTGCTGGCCTCATCGCGAGTGGTACCTTTGGGTTCCCCATCCACTTGAGCGGGCGGACCCTCATGAACTCGGCGATGACCTCGTCCGAGACCTTCGCGCGCCGCTCCTGGAAGCCCCGGACGTACGACTGGAGCTCCTCGGCGCAGCGTTTCTTGATCTCGCCCGTTAGCATCTTCCCCGTGCTGTACTCGTAGCGGATCTTCTCGAGCTCCTGGTCGTCCTCGAGGAAGAAGGTGAGGTACTGGTAGGGGACGTCCTTCTCCGTGTCGCCGCCCTTCTCTCGGTGCTCCTCGACGGTGACCTGGCCGCCCGAGAAGGCGTACTTGTTGACCTTGGTGAGGATCTGCTTCGGGGTGTCCTTCATGAAGATGGCCGAGGTCTCGACGCTGGCGCTCATCTTGGACCCGGGTCCCTGGAGCGCATCCAGGAACCGCGAGTGGATGAGTGAAGGCTTCGCAAAACCTAAGGGGGGATGATGTAAGCTCGCTGCTTGGGGGGCTCCCTGAGTGTCCGAAAACTTCACTGAGCAGACGGGAAGAGCAGAAATCGGTACTCACGAAGCCTCGACGCTACATCTCGGGTCATTCTGAAGTATGGATCCTGATCAATGGCACCTGATGGTCCGCTAATGTCAGCCTGATCCACCGAATCAGTGCGAAGACAATCCATTCATGGAGTACTAACAAGGAATCAGGCAAGGGATCTGGGCCGTGATCTTCTCGTCGGTGCCAAAAATATGAGGGAACGAAGAGGCAAAACTTGTGGCACCCTGGATGCTGCCAAAATGAATCTTGCCAATGTTGGTGCTGCAATTTGTGAAAGGCATGTTAGGAGTGAATCACTATCCGGCCTTTAGGGATACTTGGGGACCATGGCATACCTGTCGTTGAAACCGAAGATGGCCTTCGCCTGATTGTACGTGATGTGTTTCGACAACCTGGTGATGTTCTTGTAGAAAGCGCCGCCAACAAATCTAGAAGGGAGCATATTCCGATAAGCCCATAGCCCATAGTGTGGTCAACCATCCCACCGTCATCTGAGGGGCGTCATCTGAGGGGCAGGTTGCGAGAATGCGAGGAGGCTCTCACTCGTAGTCGGAGAAGATGAAGGTTTTCTCAGGATCGAAACCGACAGCGATAATGTCCTTGACATTTGACGCCGTATATGATTGCACCTCTTCTATCGTCCTCTTCTCGCTGAAGAGATATTTCTACAATTCTGTAAGCTAACCAGGTCGCTGTCGAGCGGTAGTAGCGGGTGCAACAAACCTCATCCTAAGAGAAAGGCGTCGGCTAGTGTCAGTAGACGTCCAGGACAGGCATTTAGGGTGGTCAAACAAGAGGAAAGTACCTACGTCGGTCATCATGATAACCAAGGGGACCTGGAACACATCCTGGAGCCATCTGGAGCAGTCTCTGTCAGAGCGAATGTTCGGACACCTTGGGTATTACTATGGCGACTAACTTCGTGAATTCGAAAGGGACGGTATGTCCGATGTGCATTGAGTCGCTAGTAGGAAGCATTTTCCGTAAGTATATGGCCATCGAGAGCCGCAGGAGAGCGCGGAGGAGTATGTGGGACAGGCGACGAAGTACCTGCTGGGGCCGCGGCCTGTGTAGAGGAAGAAGGGCTCATTGCGCTCGTATCTATCTAGGATGACCTATTCGAACAATCAGCCAAGGTTCGAGCGAGGGGAGGAAATTGGACACACGGAGCGAAGAGCTTCAACAGCTTTGCAGCCAAGAACAATATTCCTCCTTACCTCTAGCTCGCGATGCGAAAACACGATGCCTCTGCGCATGAAGCGGTGGGGCTTGTGGCCAGTCACATTCTGGAACCGCTCGAGGAGCTCCAAGTCGATCAACTTCGTGCCGAACTCCTCGACGAGCTTGTTGTAGTTGATGGCCTTGACGTTTCCCTCAGCGTCCACCTCGCCGCTCACGTTCCAAGGGTCGACCGTCTGCTTGTGCTCGTGGCCAGTTGGGTGCGCTGGCGGCGCTGCGGAGGCTTCTTCGGCCTGGTTGACGAGTTGTATCTCGGGCATCTTGCAAGCTTTGCGCAAAAGTGCGCGTGCCGATGCTAGCTAGAAGAAAGGGAGGGGCCGAATGTATCGAACTCGGGAGCTCCAGAGCTCCAGGTGGTTGCTGTAGACTCGAATCGCACCTACAACGTGGTCAGTTGGAGGAAGATTTGGTGGGGTCAATCGCGGGGTCGGCGCTGGACAGGTCCTGTTGATCTCGGCGATGTTCTGGTTCTGCCTTCTGAGTCACATCCATTCAATTATCAACCTGCCCCTGTCAAAAAAAAAAAAACCTAGTCAAGCTTTATTTCTGAGGCAGAAAGCTGGGCACAAATTAAGTAAGGCTTGATTGAGCCTGCGTGATATCATGGTACAAGTTTAAACGAAGAAGACTGCATAGCTAACTAACTGTAGGAAGTTACAAAACATCGCTTATCATCCTTGCCGTGATAAAGTCTGCGCGGTCCAATTCTATGATGGTTGGACGATCCGGCACAGGCAGCACATCCGAGACTGGCGGCGCAGAAGGAGCTGCTCCGACTCGGTTGCTGCTCATAGTTGTGTGGGCGGCCACCGTATTGATACCTTCGGCTGATGTTGAGTGCAAGTACGACGACGAGGAACACCTCGCCCAGGCGACATGCAACTTCCTGTTTACCAACAGCCATTCCCAACAGGTATTTTGGATTTTAGACATGTCGCCGTTGGTATACCTTTTTTGGACCGTAGTTCCTCTATTACACTTCATAAAGTGACCAAACCATGATAAATTTTCTATCGCGAGCGATCGACGGGGGCTAACCGCCGCCTTACTACACAATGTTGCCCAAATGTCCACAAGCTTCCACCCGCCTGCCAGATGCGCATTCGCCGAAAAAAGATTCTCCCGAGGTCTGAGGTCTGGCGGCTCCGACACGCCTGCTATTTGCGCACTAGGATGATCTTCGGGCGTGTACGGGATGACTGCGTCTTTCCTGACCAGATGAGGATCCTCCGCTTCGTGGGTATTGGGGCACAGCCCGCCGGGTCCTGTGGCCTCGAGCTTATGATTTTGATCATCCGGAACGTAGAACCATGATGTCGGGCAGCATGGGCCTTGAATTTGATGACATTCTCCAACACGATTTCATCTGCCTGACACTCCGGCCGAGAGCAGCCTGTCGGGCCACCGTTCGCTTGCTGAAAATGCTGTTCAAGGTGATTCCAAAGAAGTGTCCTGCGGGCGTAGCGCTTTCCGCAGAAGATGCAAGCTTCTGTCTTGCCAGACGGCATGGAATGTTGCTGTCGCTGGGCGGGGGCAGAAGCGACGGAAACGGAAGGACATTCGCCGCTGGTGTCAAACTGATTCGGAGATATACTGGTTTCTGGTGGCTTTGCTGCTAGAGTCTGCAGGCCGTTCGTTGACAGCGGCTGCGGTGGTGAATGAAAACCCGCAAGGACCGGGAGGACAGTTGCCCAAGCAGGGACAGCTGGGGTTTCAGTTGATCTTGGGAGAAAAGGCCGCACACCGTCCGATGGACGCAGCAGCACGGGCGGCTGCTCTAGTGGATTCGACGGCGATTGGACAGCTGCCCGCTTGGGGGTCGGCTGGTTGCGTTGAACCAGCTCGCACACGAAGGCATAGGCAACCATGGCATTGATGGCCTCGACCTTTCTTTGTACAATCTCCTACTCTGATAGGTCGTCATCCATATCGCTGAGGATGGCCGCAAGTCGCGCGCGTTGCGTCAAGGTGTGCTTCACTTCTTGTTTCGCCTCGGGTTCCCGGATACCCTGCAACTGCTTCTGAAGCTCTTGTTCGTCCCTCTCGTCGAAATGGTCCTTGCAGATCATCTTGTGGATCTTTCTGTGGTGCTTCTGCCTCGCGCTTCTCAGCTCGTTCTGCTTGCACTTATACCACCTCCGCTCCTCATCTGGTGCCGAAGACACACGGCCGTGCCTCTCCTCCAGGTCAGCCTTGACCGCCTCAAGCTCCTCTTCCAGACGCTGCACTGCACTACTGGGACTGACGGCTTTCTGAGTTGATCTTCTAGCCCTTCTTTTGAAGTTCGGAATCTCGCACGAGGAACCGGATGAAGGACTCGCCGAGGCCCTTATTGTCGACGCTAAAGGTCTTCAACACAGCCTTCCATTCGTGTGGTCGGCCGAGCTTCTCGCAAAAGGCCTGCCATCATAGCTGGAGACGGTAAGCCAGTCGTTACAGGGAGTGTCACGGGCACAGATCGCAAGATGTACGGATCGCAGGATGTGGGGTCATATCACGTGATGTGGTCATATCACGTGACCACGACTCATAACTTAGTGTCACTCGTCGATCTCTATTCTAGTTTAGACCTCTTCAAGGCACAACGTCTTTTCCTCTTCTCCTTGTTCGACCCTTGACACCTAGGCGGCCTTGAGCCTGTCCTTTTTTAACGCGTAAAAAAAATTGCTGTGAATCTACACAAAGGCACGGTCCACCAGGAAAGTGGGATCATTTTTGGGCAGCGCTTTGGAGTACGTGCCGTTTACAATGGGTGCGAACAGAGTAAGGATGCTCTCCCTGGCCGAGTTGAAGGGCGTGGCCACGCACAAAGACTTGGAGTAGTAGAACAACTGGGTCACCACTTTCGGCCGAGCGAGGATCGCTAGGTGGTGATGAAGTCGCCCCGTCGTAGGCTCCTTGTCGCTCGCCTTGCTACAGGTACCTAGGTACCTAGGCCAGGACCTCGCCTCGCGCTTCACCCAACTGTTTCCCTGGTCGCCGCTGACACCTGCCAGTCTGGACAATTTGATAGCGGCCTTCAGCGCTCCTGCATTGAGTAAAGGGCTAGACCGAGAGTGGAGTCTAGCAAAACTTGTTCAACTGGATTATGGAAGACGAACTATAGTTTCTAGAACAATCTTTGCTTAGAATCGTACAGTCAATCTTTCCCATCTGTAGTTAGGGGACGGGGTAAGGCATTATCGTCGGTCTTGATCGATGTTTCGTAATTAAGAGCCTCATCTAACGGCGGCGTGCGGCCGCTTCTCTACAAAAGGAACAACCATCCCCCTAAGCATCAGCGAAGATGGCATGGCCCAAGGCTCTTAGTGTCGGCGACTTCAGCCGCTCCGCCAAGAGGCGGGGTCATCCCACCCCGCTTCTCCTACATCACCCACCGCTCGTCATTTCCTGGCCTAGCACCAGCCTTGCCATTGATGAGACCAAAGATGCGACTCTGCGATCGAGTATGCACCGTTCGCGATGAATGCAGAAAGGACTGCGGCATCAGAATAGACTGCAGCCGTGGTTATCAATTCAAAACTGATATCCTCATGGTGACTGACATGAGCGAGAGGAAAGCCAAGATGAAAAGGGCGATGGTGACCAGCTGAATTCGCACGCCTTACTTTCCTACAACACAACAGAGCCTGCCTGCGTGAAGCGAGTTGGACAAGGCTCGCGTTCTCTGCCTTTCAAGCCATCCTGCTCCAGGTCGGGCTTCATCCCACCAGATCTTTGTCCGCCGAGACCTCATTCTGCAAAACCTCGTTCCAATCTGTGTACGCTGTTGCGCTCACCCCTTTTTCTCTCGAACTATTAATCATACCACTTATTGATTAGTTAATTATCCTGCTTGTTTTGTCCGTTTTACATCTGCTTTCTTCATATCTTGCGCTACCACAAACACCAGGCTTCACCCCGAGGATTATCATGTCGGTGCCGTCAACCAACAGAATGGAGCCGCTCAACGTTCCTGTTGATCTGTCGAGCGGTGACGGCGAGAGTCGCGCTTTATCGATTGAGCGGCTGCTTGCAAAACGAGCCCGACTCCTCGACCGGCACGAACTAGGTGCCGGCCTGGATCCTCACCAGAGAAGCGAGCAGCTGAGGGAAGTGTTCGTCGACAAGATATGGCCCAACCTCATCGACGACTACGACAATATGGTGACAGATTTGACCAAGCTGCTCCAGAATGTCCTCCGCGCTGAGAACATT
>PYST01000240.1:0-59945 GCA_003049485.1 Ophioceras dolichostomum
CCAGGAGGGCGATTGGGAGTTCAAATTGGTGTTTGTTAAGGAAATAGGTGTGTTTTGGGGGGGATGTCAATGGGTGGCCGGTTTTGTGGTAGGAAGATGTTCTCGCCCTTGCGTAGCACCCTAGGAAGTTGAGCTTTCCCAAAGGGGAAGAGTCGGTCAAAGCAGCCAGATCGCCGAAATACTTGCGGTAAGCTGTTTTCAAAGGGGAAAAGACTCCCCGGTCCAGCGGTTGGGTGACGTGTGAGGTGTGGGCAGGATGCATCTGTTCGTGCTCTCGGCCTGCCGCTGGACTCAGCAGCCGTGGCATCGGAGCTTTGGCTGTCGTCAGTGTGGTGATAGGTACTGAAGGCGATATCAAACCTCCCATCGGCATCAGTCTCCGCTCTGCCAGTCCTCCAACACCATCCGAGACAGATGCCACGACTTCCTCCCGCGCCCGTACGGCCCACAGCCTTCAGGACTTGTCCTTTAGATCACCTCCCGGCCACTCTCACGCACTGAACTCTCGATCCAAGGCTGTGAATCCTAGGAATCCCTATATTCGCCCCAATTCTACCTCTATCATTGCAGCCAGCCACAGCACGACTCTTGGCGACGACGGCGTGCCTCTCAGCCATTCTGATCGCAGGATCACCGGCATCTCGCTTACTCTGCTTCTGTTCTTTCTTATTGGAAAAGAGAGAAGAGAACTATTTGAATGAGTGTATTGAAGAGCCCCTGCCCTTCTTATTCTGTCTATCTACAGAGTGAATGGACGGTCTTTTATAGACCTCTAGAGTGGAGAGATGAATCACGTCGAAGGTCATAGAAGCTATTACCAAGCATCGTTCTAGAACATCATAGAAGTCCATAGAACCTTCGGGCAGTTGGTAGAATCTTCTGACATTTCTCACGAACATGGCCTACTTACATGCTCTGTAAGTTCTCGCTGGAGCGTTGCTGGAGCGTTGCTGGAGCGTGGCTGGGGCGTTGACCACCATTGGATTACCTGTCTTCAGCTCGACAAACAATAATTACATGGAAGCTGGACACTGGGACGGCGGGATGGGTATATGTTGAGTAGTGGATTGTTTTCTAAGAGCTCTGTGGTATCATTGCCCAAATTTACTCGTGTGTCTAATGTTGTAACTGAATTTACTGGTCGTTTGGAATATTAGTGCCCGACGGAGCCGTCACCGTGGAGGATGGCGGTGGGAACTGCCTTCCCCTTCCCAGTCAATTTGAAAGCACCTTCCTGGTGCGGCCACCGAACGTCCTTCACTCAACTGCCACTCAGCCCTGAGGCGGGTTCTTTGCCAGTCCCCAACACCCCGTCACTCTGCCATCCAACCCATCCTGTTCGGCTCGTCTCCAGTCCGACACCACTCTCTGCGTCCCGGCTTTTTATCTGTCCTCGCGCAGCGTTCGAACATACTCGTCCGCCAGGATTCCCCAATACTACCATCGTTATTCTTCATCGTATGAATTCTCCCCAGCTACCAGCAGCCCGAGCCGAGATGGAGCAGCTGCCTCCTTGGAGACCCGGCGGTGGCCTTGCTGGGAAACAATCGCCCCTGTCTGCATTGCCCTTCGAGCTGATCGAGAAAGTTGTGTCCTATCTTCCGCTATACAGTCTTTTAGATCTCCTATCCGTAACGCCGCCGCCCCTCCGAGCCGCCCTCGATCAATGCCGTCCCTCCTGTCAAATCTTCAGGTCTTTGGCCCAACCTGAGGCCGCGTGGAGTGCCCTCCGCGAACTCAATGGCGTGGCATCATGGTCTCGACGGCTATCGGATATTCTAAGGCTAAACCCCCAATCCGAAGGCTTCCTGTTCCTATCCATGACCTGCTCTGAGATACAGGCCGAGATCGAAGCCCGGTCCAATTGGGCCGACATCACCCGAGTCAGCCCCTTGGAAGTGATCGAAAACTCAGTGATTGCGGCATTCCAGCTATTTTTGGACGGCTCGAAAGAAGAACGCCCTACCGACCCCGCAAACCTCCCTGGCCTCAGAGAGCACGAGCTACAGGCAATCTGCTTGTTCTTGCCCACGAAAATATTTCCCAAGGGATCCCCGAGCGATCTACAGACCGATGTGAATCGGCACATATTTCTCGTGGATCGCTGGGCTGATCTTTTGATCTACGGCTACTCGGAAGAGAATCAGAATGGTGGCGACTGCTATCGAGATGTCTTGGAAGCAAACCAAGTCGACGAGACGAGCCTCCGAGATCACCACGTACAGCGACTCATCAGCAAAGCCTGGACATTTGGAGAGGTTCAAGCTTTCCTACCGCCGATGTCGCGAGCGTGGCAGCTCCTCACACAGGCCTGTTCTGCAGAGCTTCGCTTTACAGCCAAGTTGTACAACAGGTATTCCGCGATGCTGAAGGAGCCCTTTGCACCAGACCAGGAGAGGCCCAATAAGGAGCACATTCTATCAGCACTCCGGCGGGATGCCGATAAAGGTCAACGCAGGGTGAACCTACATGGGAACAGGAGACAACGTTGGAACGCCAAACCCGGGAGACGGTTCCGATACCCCCATACCGCTTTGATCCCACGCGATTGGTGCCTTCGCCTGTTCCACCTCGTGCTATCTCACCACCCGCTATGCTCAAGCGCCGATCTGTATCACCAGCATGTCTGGCAAGATATAGAAAGAGCACAAGCCGGACTCGACTTTATCTACGAACATGGAGAGACCAGACACGACTCACGCCTGCTTTCACGGTAGAACCATGAAGTTGGCACAGCTTCTGCGTCTTATCTTGCCTCGTTCTGCCTCTACCCGGACACACGGCTTGCCCTGCCCAGACCTCTGGCGGAACTGCAGTGGCTCGAGTCCTTCTTGAAAGCCGTCGAGTGGATGAAACATCAGTTTCCTGAACTCGCCAAAGAGGCTCGCGCCGTCAAACCGCCGTTGGCTACCGATGCAAGAGCGAGCACTTGGGTTTGGAATCCGCCCCAGGCCGAGAAGACCGACTGTGCGCTATTCATTGCAAAAGCTTCGCCACAAGAGATCTGGGAGGAGATCTCCGAGGACGCGAAACGCTGTTGCATAAACATGCCCTGGACAATGCCTGGATTACTTGCTCTATTCTTGCCGGCCAAGAGCTCCGATAGGGGCCGACAGATCTGGGGGTATCATCGGTCCCTAACCCAGGCCGCCAGGGCGGACATGAATGTATCTAGAATCCGGCACTTCTTCACCCAACCGGACGGGTACTGGGTGCACCCACCGAACTGCTCACTTGGGCAGCGGCTGGTTCACAGCATCCCACAGACTCACATTAATAACGCACTCTACTCTCTCCGTTGGATTCCATCCTGGATGAAGCGGAGTTGTGGCTTCCCGACCCCCCTGAACCAGGCCGACGCGGCCCGGGTCGAAGTGTTGGCCAGCATCACGGACCTTGTCTCCGAGGCTATCTTGTCTCATGACAAGTTGCCGCCTGTTAGGAAGAGCCGCGAGCGTAAGCGGGCTCGGAAATGCCAAGTTTGCTGGCAGCAGATGGTCCAACCGAACGAGACCCTCCGTCCATTCTGCAAACCCTGTGGCGACTTCAGCCTCAGGGGGTCGAAACTTGCATTCCCCGCCCACATCAGGTTCCATGACATGATGGCACTCGTCACTGGGGGGCGCGTGGGTCTTGGCTACCGCATAGCTCTACGACTGCTGCGCTGCGGCGCACACGTCGTCGTCACGACCCGGTACCCCCGCGATGCCGCCGCTCGCTACCTTGCCGAGCGCGATGCACCGAGCTGGAGCGGCCCCCGGTCCCGGTTGAAAATAGTCGGCGCTGATTTCCGACGTCCGCTAGACGTATTCCGCCTGGCTAAAAAAGTGAGGGAGCTCGCGGCACGATGGGCCGGCAAGAGGCTGAACATTTTGATCAACAACGCCGCTCGGATGACTGTGGGAGGCTTCGCGAGGGAAAGCTACGCTGCGTGGAGGGAGACTCAACTGTTGAACGCCGACCAGGCCTCAGCTGATGAGCCCTACAGTCAGGCCCGTTCGATCCTCCCACCGCATGACTACGAGGCCAAGTTCAGAGGAGCCTGTCAAGTCTCGCACGTGTGTGGAGCGTATGGGGCGTTGCTCCCGCCAGCAGATGAAATGCCAACTGAGGTGCTCTCAGATCTAGAGTTGAAGAATATCCTCCGCAGCGACGAGATGAGAGACCCACGGCCACAGGGCCTAAGCGTGCTACACCGAGACCAGGCGGCAGCCTACTACAAGCACCAAAAACCAAAACGGGCGACATCGCCGAAGCCGGCCAGACCCAAGATTGAAGACGCATTCACCGTGAATGTTATCGCCCCCATGATTCTCATGCGTGAGCTCGGCCCACCCATGCGGCGCGGCGGTCATGGTCCCAGACGACTCAACGATGCCCGCCGCCAGGGGCCCCAGCCGCAGCTGTCGTCGCCGCCACCCAAGTCTGACCACCCCGCCCCTGATGACCCGTCTCCATTCCCGGCCAGCTACATGGTCAACGTCTCTTCGCGGGAGGGCATCTTCGAGTCGTGGACGCCCCATGGGCTCGAGCACATGGAAACGTGGCGCGCCGAGCACGGCGGGCAGCACGCCTACACCAACATGGCCCGGGCGGCGCTGGATTTCATCACCGAGAAGAGCAGCCCCGACTTGTGGCGCAGACACAGGATCGCGATGAACACGGTCGATCCGGGCCTCATCGGCGAGAACGCGCCGTGGAGCAAGGTCAAGGTCGAGGACAGAGATCACGATCCCGAGGACCTAGAGGCCGCAGCGGGGAGGGTTCTCTGGCCGATCGCGATGGGCGAGCTCGCGAAGGCTGCTGCTGCTAACGATGGCGGCGGCGGCAGTGGCGGCGGGAAGGATGGGGAATACTACCCTGTCCGGGGCAAGTATCTCAAGCGGTGCACCGCTCTGAGGACGGATCCGGTGACGGCGGTCACGGAGGGGATAGAATGGTGGGAGGATTGAGCAGGAGGAGGAGGACATGATTAGCGAGTCATCATCCCCTAGCGAGTATGGACTATTGTTAGACATTCAGCCTTATAGCACTGGGCATTAGCAAACTAAGCGTTACAAACACCTCCGAATTCCAGGGGCGAACGACCTCAAAGTGTAGAGTGACTTGAGGCAGAACACATTGTCGATGGGACGTACGACTCGTGGTTGCCTTCAGCCTTACGAGAGCGTGAGAAGCCTCCAGCAGAACCCACCGCCACACATCTCGATCCACCCTCCATGTGGCATATGAGAAAGACTCCTGGCCTTCAATGACGGCCTACCTACCTTAACCGAGCTTTTCCCCGGCGAGAGAACTGTTCCGTCTCGGCCGACCACGAGGCGGTGGGCGGCGTTATGGTGACCGCGCTCAGGTCGATGCCCAAGCACCATCCGGCCACCGTTGTGGCTAAGCTGAACGCGGTGGTGCACGTGGCGGCCGCCATGGAGGCTGCACTGGGCGCCCACCTGATTCGCCGGGACTCGCTGATGGCGCTCGTGCCCGTGTGGTTCGGCGGGGAGGTGCACCCGTCTGTGGCGCGCGTGGGAAGAGACGTTGCCCAGCGGGACACATAAGACTTGTCCAAGGGCATGGTGGCGCTCGCTCTCGGGTTGTGGTACAGGGAGCTGCTGGCGTCCGTCCGACGCCGCCGGAAGCTCGGTTTTGCCGTTCCGGTCCAAGAGGCCACAACGGTACCCAACCACGTCGGGGGCCTCCACACCACCGACTGAACATCCGCCAGCTCCTGGCTCTGCGGAGCACAAGGCTGCTAAGCAGCCAAACGCGCGCGTAGAGCCAGAGTGGCCTACATTCCGGAACTACGTCGGCCTCATGTCGGGGACTCTTGTAGTTCCAACTCGAGTCCCTCTGGCGACGCTGCTCGTGGGCCACGTGACCGACGACTCCTTCGTCGGCCAGTTGGACCCCAACGACCCCTACGTGTGCGACGCGTCCACGGTTGGAGGTAGGTAGTTAACCAGGCAAATCACAAGTGTCGTGACTAGACGTAGACGTACCTGGCACCTTGGCAGGAAATCGAGGATGAGATACGGGGCGCTCACTGAGAGATGGCCCCATCGTGGGCTGCCTGTTGGTCAAGTCCGATGCCCCCTCACTAGAGCTTGGCAGATATGCCGCGGTGACAGTGAGCGGCCTCTGTGGCCCTCACTCTATTCAAAAATGTTCACAACAGCAGGCCGTAATGTAGATTGAGTGAGCGCGAAGACTAGAACAAGACAAGAGACAATATATAATAGGTTGATCAATCAACTTGAGAAGAAATTAGAAGCCACACGGCCATGACGGCCCAAACCACAACTAGGCGTGTACTTATCAATAGTCGGCCGTAGTGCTTTCAATCTATTCCTATCGACCGTCGCCGCTGCTTTGCTCTAGCGGCTCCGCGTTCATGAGACTGAATCACACGCCTCCCTTCCCCCTGTGCTCTTCCTCTCCGAGCACCTCGATCTTGTGATGATCTGAGAATATTCACGTGCCCAATGGCCTGAAGCACAATAGCAGTGTTCGCTTGACAGCTCCAATGAATGAAGCTATTTCATCCAAATCCCCAACATCATCCCTTGCTGCCTGTAAAACAGCCCAACAAAACGACTGTCCTCAGTCATTGAAGCGAACAGGCAGTTTCGTAATACTAGGGATCCAATCTAAGGAGGTGCTCAGCACATAATTTTATATCGATTCCAGTGATCGGCGAAAAGGTACGCCACGGACTTGGCCCCTTCTAAAGAGGTGGATGGCTGCTTATACCACGCAGATATCTCGCCTCGCATGGATTCAAAAACAAAATACAATCTAGACAGAGGACTTTGAACCTGAGTCTGAACGTACACTGCTTTAGAAAGCGTGGTCTTTCGCTATGTGATGTCGAGTGCAGTGCGTTTCGAGACGATGGAGACATCACCGAGGACTATGTACCGACGAATTTCATCTTTTGCAAGCCAAGATTTTGAGCTCCGCACTGTTCGCGACTTCACTACTGCTCCCGAGCAGTACCAATGACGTGCTTAAGCAGACAGTCACTCACCCTCTCAGCGTCTGAAGCTCGTCTCTTCCGAACAGAGGTAAACAACTTAAAAAAATGTCGTCCCAGCAGCGCCGCGAAAATCCTTCACAGCTTCTTTCACAACCAAACTCACCGAAGCAAGATTCGTAAGTTCTCCATGAAGACTCCCGCGAAACCACCCCCCTCTGAGAAGGACATATCGTGGCTCGGCGGGCTAACGATGAGTCTCCGTCTTTTTCAATATCACAGCATTACCATTTACATCATATCGACCCATATCACCTTTCAAAATTCAAAAATTCGCTAAGATGTCCGCCTCCATCTCATAAGAAGAGAAGGAGGTCATCCTCCGTCACGCCCGCGAGGGCCATGTGGAGGATCTCGAGAGCGTCGCCGGTGAGATCGCCGAGCGAGAGAAAGTGTTGATGGGCCAGATCCTGCTGCGAGTGAAAGACGACGGCAACCGGACCGTTCTGCACGCCGCGGCTGAGTTCAACCAGATTGGTAAGTTCATCTCATGCATCTACCCATTGCCAGACGACAGACGACTGGTACTAGTACTTTTCTCCTGTCAATTGTCAGATTTTTCTTCATCTAAACATGCTTTTCTCTCTGCGTACTAGTAACCAACCTGAAGACTGAAACCAACAAGACTAATGTTAAATCAAACCAAAAACAGGGATCGTCGAATTCTGCCTTAAAGACACAGTTTTCCCCCTCCAGCCCGGCCTCCGCCAGCTCCTCCTCGGCTCCCTGAGCCACTTCAACGAGACGGCCCTGCACGCGGCCGCCGAGACCGGGAGCGCCGAGTTCGCGCGCCTGCTGGTCGACTCCGGAGCGGACGTCAACCAGCAGGACCGCAGCGGCTCGACGGCCGCGCACCTGACGGTCCGGACGGACCAGGACGGCGTCCTCGCGGAGCTCGTGCAGGGTCGGCCGGACGGGCTCGACATGTCGGCGCGGGACGCGGCGGGGCGGAACGTGCCGGAGACGGCGGCCCACTGCAGGGCCGAGAACTGCTACCGGCTGCTGCGGGCGCTAAGGACGGTGGAGATGAGGGCGGTGGCGAGGGGGAGGGGGAGTGTAGCTGGGTTGGAGTGAGGGTGAGGGAGGGCTGGAGTGAAGGCTGGGGACGGGAGGATGGTGAGCGTGGGCGGCGGGTGGTTGCACGGGTTTGGGGGATGACTGGTGCATATACTGCTGCCCAGTTAGTAGGAGGGGGATGGGAGGTTTGTTGTAGTTCTGTACTTTACTCTGTATTAATACCTGTATAAGTACCGGGCCAGATGGTGCCCATTTCCCCAGACACTCCTACTCGCAAAAATTATGTGGTTGCCTGCTTGTGACTCACAGGACGACAAGATATTTCGACATTGAAAGACGTTGACTGAAACAGTCACACTACGTCGACACACTATGGACTAGGCCCCAGACGCAACAAGTATTGATATTCCCAGTGCGTAAAGGACTCTGTTCTGGCGATCTGGCTGCACAACACCAGTACTTGGGACGGTATTTGTTCCCACAGCCCATGCGGCCGGCGTCCCCTCTCGAGGGTGAACCTTTTTCCACCTCGTACGGGCGCAGCAAGAAGTCCAGCCGGACCTGGACGTGTGGAAACCCAGCCCCTGGTGCCGAACTCGCCACTAAAGAGGCGCCCTGTCACCGACAAAACGCTCCAGTCAAAAAGTGAGAGAGAAGGACACCAAGGAGGACAAGAGGTTTGTAGGGGTCAGGCTCAGTGCCGACGAGCGAAAAACCCACTTCCGACGACGACAAGACTCTCTGCGGGAGCCCCCCGGCCACCAAAAAAAAACTAGGTAACTAACGACGCCGCCCCTTTTCTCCAAATCTTTCAAATCGGAGTTGAACGATTCTGCGCTAGGGGAATATGAACCGCCAGCTCGTCGGGGGCTGTTTCGGTGGCTGTGCCGAAGTTGCCGAGATGGAAGTCCGGAAGGCGGCCCACGACGCGAATAAATATGTTGGATGGGCGAATGGCGCAGTGTGTGATGTCATTCTTAATTATGGCCTTCACGGCTGATGGAAGGCAGTCGAGCACCCGAGCACATTGTTCTCCAACCTAAATTTCTCTTTCAGCAGGTAGGTTAAAGCGGCGTCTTCTGTCTCCAGTTGTCTTGTAAATCGTGAGCAGTATTGTTCTGGCTGTTCAGCTAGGCACAGTTTTTAGCGCCTTCGCCCTACTGTCTGCCACGAACTGAAGGTAAAGAGTTTGGTTTGCTAGCTACCGCGGCAGGTCACCTGCCGTCCCAACTTATCCTGTATCATAGTCATTAGGTAGTCGCTAGCACGTCTTATACCCCTAGGGAGGTGGAAAGCGCTTGGCGGCGCTTTCAACAGACGTTAAAAATTCATCATCATCATCATCATCATCATCATCTGCCACGAACTGCTGGACATCAGCTGCTTTAGCTCTTGTAGCAGAGGCCTTGTCGCTGATCGGGAAAGCTAGGAATTGGCATCTTCTCTCGACCTGTGCAATGTATTCCAGGCTGCCTGTGCTGCCCGCGCCGCCCATGCCGTCCATGATACCGCGCCGGGGGAGAAATTTAGGATTGGCATTCTCTTTGGGGAAGAGTATCGTCATGTGTGGGAGTGCAGATGAGTGGCCGAACCCGCGCCTTCACCATGGCAAGCCGGGCGTCCGTCTCGACCGTCTGGCAGAGTCTCCCATGTCTCGAGGTCCTCGATCTACCAATCGCAAGAAGCCGCAAAGACGTCGATCTACCAATCGCAAGAAGCCGCAAATACGTCGATCTACCAATCGCAAGAAGCCGCAAAGACGTCGAGCTACGGGAAAACAAAACCAGAAGTTTACACGCCGTATGGGTCAGATTCCATGGCATCAGCTACTCGTTCCATCAAGCATATGGGAGACTAGAGTGGCCGTCTAAGCCCCTGAGCCCCTGAGAGATCTCAAATGCATCGGTGGTGGTAAGGATTCGGCCCTGTGCTTATTGACCAGTAGGATTCCATTATGTACCTTTGTAACCCTGCGTCGACGTAAACGACTCGAGGCTAGAGGTGAGTACTCGGCCGTGTAAGTTGGACTTAAAGGGCAGCAGCCCGCTGGTTGAAAGCTGTACTTCTCATCGGCCGCCGAAGCTGCTCTGCGAAACGATCGAAGACAAGACGTTCATCGGACTTTCAGAATGCCGATTTCCGAGACCGGGCTGAGTGAACAACAGCGTTGGAGAGGGGACGGGAAACAGAGTGTCAAGGGTGACCCAGTCAACCTCAGGGCCTAGAATAAACTCCCGAGTGGTGCGTTATTACCACCTAATGTCTATTTCAGTTCTTTTCCTCAACGGGCGAATAAATACCGGGATAGGTGGTCAAATTAACCTAATCAAGTGCTCTAGACGTACGTGGCCCGGCTCCGACCTGCCGGATGTTCCCCATCTAGTTCCCCGCATGTTTCGCGCGGGGATGTTTCTTCTACCGAATGCTGGCTATTAACCCCGGACGCCCAAACGGCCACCGGCTAATACACACCGAAAATATAAGCAAATAAGGGTTTAGAGAAGGAGGGAAACGAACAAAGGAGGGGCAGAGGTGCCATTCTCGCTGCCGGTGCCTGTCCTTCGGCTCCTCCAGGCTGTCCCCTTGCAGGCTGCATAATACCGGCAAGCTGGGCGTCATAGATTGACGGCTGCCAATCGGAAGGTTACGCCAGCATGGGACGACTAAACGAGCAGGAGGCCAGGCAAGCGAAGCACCTAGGTAACCCCCTCGCTTCGGTTTCTTGTAAAACCTCCGCTGCAGACTCGCTTGGCATTGTCGCGCTTGGCAAAATACGATTGACGCCAAGGGACGACCTATATCCCTATATCCAAATCTAACTCCGCGTTCAGAGAGTCTGCTCCACCCTCTGATGCCTGCGCCTCAGCCGCGGGTTACAAATGAGGACGGTCTGGACACGGTCTGGACAATAGATTGGCTGGTCACTTCGAGCGTGAGATTTGAACATACTATAGCTACCCCTTCGGGGAGCCTGAGCGCAATGCGTCCCGGACGCTGGCTCTCCGCTAGCGAGTGACTGGGAAGTGAGTGAGGGAAGAGTATATAGAGCAAGCACGGGAAATGCGGACGCAGCTGGGTGGCCCAGGCTGTTTATTACCAACCCGAACTCCCTCAAATCTGCTCACCGAAGGACTTCCTTTCTCTACACAATAAATCCAACCAGAGAAATAGAGAAAAACGCGCTCAAAAATGCTCGCACGCTTTGTTATCGCCCTCGTGACGGCGGCTGCCGCCAACGCTGCCCTCATCAAGGTCTCAGTCGGCCAAGGAGGACTCACGTTCACCCCTGACACCATCAAGGCCGCGCTCGGCGACAATATCGAGTTCAAGTTCGTCGGTGGCACGCACGACGCTGCCGTGGGCGACTTTTCCAACCTGTGCCAGCCGGCCCCTGCCGGGACCAACGGCTCGTTCGCCTCGGGTGTGCAGCAAGGGAACCCCAACAACGTACGTGCAGCTGTAGCAAGGGCAGCAACGCCGAGGTGTCTCTTGCTCTCCCACGCATTGGGTTCATTCTTGGCCTCCGACTGGAGCCAGGGAGCAATCCAAAGCCAGATCTTGCATGAAATCCACATGGCCGGTGGAGTATTGGTGCCCAGGCCTCACTGACAACCCGCATTTCACCACTACAGAACAACGTGTGGAAGGTCACCGTCAACACGACCGAGCCCACCCTCGTGTACTGCTCCGTCGGTATGCACTGCGCCAACGGCATGGTGGCCATTATCAACCCCACAACGGAACGGACCGTTGCGTCTGCGAAGTCTGCAGCCAGGGGCAAGGCGGGAAAGACTCCGGCCACTGTGTTTGGAGGATACTTTGGACCTGCTACGCCCTAAAGACCAACAAGCTGGCACAGCTGAAGGAGGAAGGAAAGGATAGAAAATACGCCGTTGATGGAAATAATCACAAGACAGACCGAAAAAAGAACCTCAGGTTTCGACGATGGCCTGATTTAGCTCACATTCCTGAACGGGTGGGAACTGGAAACGAGTTCATCTATATCTTTCGTAGTACTGATCCCCCTCTCACCTCTCGCGTCGACCCGTATACACTACTAGTACCAACCAACATACCGCAAGCACCCCATTCGCGTAGAAGACGTCCCCCCTTCCCGGGCTGTGTTCCCCAGAGGTGGCCGGCACGGTCGTCTGCCAAAAGCTTCTCCACGTCCTCGTCATGGGAAAAAAATGACAGAATCCGAGATATCGAGCTAGTTCTCGGCAGCCGTTGGTGGGTTTCCACCGCGGTAGGTTTGGATTTTGCGAGGAGAAATATCAGCTCTGTCGTGCCTAGGTAGGCATAAGAGCTCCCAAAAGCTTCTCGTTATCTCTTCTGCTGCTTACAGACGGATACGTAGGTCCCTGAGCCATCTCACCCCAGCAGGCGTCGCTGCTGCCATCTTCGTCGGAAAGTGACCACTTGTCCACTCTGCGAAGATATCACATCTCCTGTCGACACCGGGAATGACTCACATCGTAGCCTACGCCGCCAAACCTTTGGGAAGAGAACCATTTTCAACCTATCCTTACCACGATTACCAAATACATTTCCCTGTTTTTATCGGCAAACCATTTTGCCTATACGAAAACCTGTCAGACGACCATAAGCCCAGGCTCACAAAATGGCCAACAGCAACGGCGGCGGCGCCCGAAACATCAACAACGATCTCTCGGTTGGGGATCACGTCTGGGTCGGGCAGTCGATCCTACCGTCGGAGCCTTGGGGACAAATATAGAAATGTTGGTTGACTGGGGAGCTGCCCATGCTTGGGAACTTGCCTCGTGCCCCAGGCAATCATCAAGGTGTCTTGAACCCCACCTATAAGCTCAGACCCCTGTCAACCGACACCCCGCAAAAGCCTTCACAGCCACTTGCACCACCATCACAATTGCTACCATTTTACAGCCAATTTTGATCAGAACGCCCAATAACTTCGAATTGGCCTAGATGAATCGTTTATGAAGCAATATACAGAGTCAGACTTAGCCGTGGCCATTGAGGCTGTCGCCAGCGGCGGGTCCGTGCAGAAGGCCGCCCTCGATTGGGGGTTCCAAGGACTACCCTCCACGACCGCGTCCACGGATTGATTTCACGTTTCCTCGCTTCCACATCGAAAAGCGGCTAGACCCGACCCAAGAGGAGTCGCTGGCGAATTGGGTAGTGGTCCAGGCCGCTCTAGGCCTTCATCCTAGGCATGCGGAGCTACACTATTTTGCAGAGCGTATCCTCCGAGTCAAAGGTGACCCCCGGCCGCTAGGGAAGCGGTGGGTAACGGCTATTTTAGCCAGGAAACCACATATTATGGTCCAGAGACCACGGAAAATGGAGTCTGCACGTGCCAAAGGGGTTACAACTGAGGTTATTCAGACGTGGTGGCCTCGTTTGCATATCCCAGAGGTGCAGGCTATTAAGCCACGGAACCGGTGGAACGTTGACGAGACCGGTATCATAGAGGGCCAGGGAAGCAACGGGCTGGTACTGGGAAGCCGTGAAATACGGTCAATACAGAGGGCAGACCCTGGATCTCGTACCTGGACCACCCTCGTGAAACGCATCTCGGCAGACGGGCAAGCGTTGCCTCCCTTGGTCATCTATGCGGGGAAATCAGTACAACAACAGTGGTTTCCTACGGATTTGGCCCCATATACGGACTGGAAGCTCACTGCAACTCCCACGGGCTGGACCAACGACTGCACTGGGCTGGAGTGGTTGGAAAAGGTCTTCATCCCTAGCACCCGGCCGGACGACCCCCTAGAAGCCCGTCTCCTGATTCTCGATGGCCACGGCAGTCACGTAACGCGTAATTTTATATGCGCTTGTGCCCAAAGCAACATATTCTTACTTTATTTCCCCCCTCACTCATCTCACGTACTTCAGCCCCTCGATCTCTCTGTCTTTGGCCCCTTAAAATCAGCTGACCGCACCTACCTAGGCCACCTGGGCCAATTCAACGCCTCAACCGTCGTCAGAAAGCGCCAATTTCTAAGCATTTACCTAAGGGCTAGGGAGAAAGCATTTAACGGCCCGACTAATAAGTCCGGCTGGCAAGACACGGGGTTGTGGCCGGTCCGTATATCTAAACCCCTTCTCAGCCGACACCTCTTGGAAAATAGCAACGCCGCACGGAAATCAACGGAATCTATAGCCTCTAGGATGGTCTCTAAGGCTCCGGCTTCGCCTTCATCCCTGGGAATAATCTCCTAAGTTGTCTGGAAAACTCCAGAGCGGGTAGAAGAGGTGGCCAATACCCTACACCAAAATACCCTCTTGGAAAGCCACCCCCCTACGCAACGCCTGTTATTTCTGGAGCTCAAAAAAGGCTGAAATCGCCATGACAGCCTCCTGGCTAGCGCCGAGCCAAAAATCAGCTCTCTGGAAGCACAATTGGAAGCTCTCCGGCCGACAAAAAGGAGAAAGGTGCATCCAAACCCTAACGAGCTCTTCGCCGACATCAGGGCGATTCAACGGTCGCAACGCGAGGCAGGTGCAATTCCACCTGAAGAAATCGATTCAGAAGCCTCTTCTGTACAGGAAACCAACGAGGAATGCATTGTTGTAGGCCAGAGGCGGGTGGAAATTGACCTGGACTAAGTTGGATTTTTGGTGGCGTTGGTATTTTTGGTGGCGTTGGTATTTTTGGTGGCGTTGGTATTTTGGGGGTGTCGGTTGATTGGGGATGTCGGTTGACAGGGGTCTGAGCTTATAGCTTTCTCCTGACCACTCCAGATCTCCATAGAACTTTACAGAAGACATGAACAATGAGAACAACCCCCCCCCTCCCCCCCAAGACAGTTTGCACATGTGCACAATCGGTCTACCATTGCCTTTGATAGGGGGCGATAATGACACGTGGATAAGCACGTGATCTATCGATAGGGAAGCCGTAGAAAGCCCTCTCTTCGGAGGCGTCCAGTCATTACAGAGAGAGAGAGAATACATCAACCTTTCCCCCTACAATTGTAGCCATTGATTTCTTCCCGATCACCTTCCAACAGAAAAGGGTTTTTTTTTTTTTTTGCGCTCTGCAGCGTAAAAAAGGCGTTGCTACCACTTGTAGTGGCGTTGCATGGTACAGAAGTTGTGAGTAAAGTCATGAATTGGGAAGAGTTCTAGACAGGCAGCTAATCCGGAGAGTGTTGTCATTCCGCTGCCACAAATCCTCTCCCACATCAGGATGTTATTCGGAGGCACCCGGTCGATGAGTGGAGCCGAAGAGCCTGTGGACCCGCTCAGGGGCTGCATGCCGCTTATCAGATCACGCTAGAGGATCTGATAACTTTTCTCTGCACGGTGACACCTCTTCATTCGTCGAGTCACAAAATACGCCCCCTCTTTTGTTTTTCGGCTGTTGCTCCCCAACGACCTTCCAAGATTTGGAGAAATTCCCGCAGATTCTGAGCAGCCAGGTTGTTGTTCCATTAGAAACAGCGATGTCATCATCCCGTTTGGGCTCTGATCTTGAAGCATCTTTTCCCTTGTATCGTCCCCTTGTGAACGCATGAGAGCCCGGGCGCGACGGCAGGCTCTCCCGTCCTGATGACGATGGCTCGGCCTCTTCCCGGTTGCGATATCGGGCTGCCTAGCACAGTCCCACAACCGCCCCTCGATGGGAGTACGACGACCAGATCAGCACTCCAGGACGATGCGGTGGAGCCTGTTGGGCCCTCCTCTCCGCCCAGGACCCCAATGTGACTGAGGGATGACGAGGAGAACTGGAGCAGAAGGAACATTGTCCTGCCTGTGTCCGCGCCGCTTTCTCAAATAACGAGGGCCATCCGCCATCTGCCCCAGAAACCCCCCTACACAAAAATTAATCATCCTCATCCCAGCACATCACAACAGGCCACCCGAACAGCTCCGGTTGCCGACAGCCCGCCTGCGCGCTCCCGCTGCAGCAGACTTACATCTAGCACACGTTTGGGCCAATCATTTGCACCTGACGCGAGAGTTGTGTCGTACCATAGCCCTCACCCCACTGCTACAGTCAATATTCCGGTAGCCATGGGCTCACTCGCAGCACAACTACCCATACCATTCCAGGTGCTGGTCATCGGCGGGTCGTACGCGGGCGTCTCGGCCTCTTTGAACCTCCTGGACCTGTGCTCGAACCGAACTCCGCGCTGCGGCCGTGGCGACGGCGCCTCGGTGTGTTCGCGGGACCCGATTGATGTCGAGATCACTATTGTCGATGAGAGGGATGGCTTCTGTAAGTCCCATTGAGCACTGCTGCCAAGCCGCCGTAAGATGAATGGGATAGATGGCAGAGCTAGACTACCTAAGCTTACACAGAAGACATGCGCAATCATCATAACCAGTCCACTTAATCGGCTCACCTCTAGCCCTCGCCTCCGAGGAATACGCCAAGAAGGCGTGGGTGACCTTCAACAACGTCGTCGCCCTGCAGAAGCCGAACGTGCGCGTGCTCCAGGGCAGCGCGAAGGCCGTCGATGCGGTCTCCAAGACAGCCGTTATCGCCCGGTCGGGCACCGCCGACGTGGTGACGCTCAAGTACGACTTCCTCGTCGCGGCGAGCGGCCTGCGCCGCGTCTGGCCCGTGGTGCCTCAGAGCCTGAGCCGGAAGCAGTATCTCCTCGAGGCGGCCCGGCACATTCGCGACGTGTCCTCCGCCAAGAACGGCGTGCTCGTCGTGGGCGGCGGCGCCGTCGGCATCGAGATGGCGGCTGAGCTCAAGCTCGTGCAGCCTGACGTGAAGGTCACGCTGGCGCACTCGCGGAGCAAGCTGCTGTCGTCTGAGGGCTTGCCGGATGACTGCAAGGACACGGCGCTGGAGCTGTTGCGGGAGTCTGGGGTGGAGGTCCTGATGGAGCACAGGCTTGCGGAGCAGGTTGAGGTCGATACCGGGGGAAAGAGCAAGGCGATAGAGGCTAGGTTCACGAATGGCCACAAGGCGGTTGTCGACAAGGTCATAATGGCTCAGTCGCAGAGTGTTCCTTCCACCAGATTCCTTTCGGGAGATGTGCTCGATGAGGAGGGCTACGTGAAAGTTCAACCAAAGTGCGACGTGCTATTCCCAATCCCACAGCACTGAGACGATTTCAGAGGCGAACCACTTACTAACTATGATGCTTCGCGCTCAAATTCTAGTCTCGCCTTCCCTCTGGAGTCCTCCAACGCGATGAGCCACTTCGGAGCCGGAGACCTCATCAAGTGGTCAGGCATCAAGCGCTGCGGCGGCGCCATGCACCACGGCCACTACGTCGCCGTCAACATCCACCAACTGATGCTCCAGCAGCTCCACGGCCTCAAACCCAAGTTCAACGAGCTGAATCCCGTCCCTCCAATGATCGGGCTCGCCGTGGGCAAGAAGGCTGTGTCACACGGCCCAGATGGCGGCACGAACTCTGGGGAGGACGTGATGGAAGCGTTCTTCGGTGATGACTTGGGATTCACCAGTGAGCATTGTTCCTCCTGCCACAAACATAAGGTTTCCTCGGATCGATAGTCGCTGACTGGCTGTGCTTCAAACAGTTTGCTGGAATTACCTACGGCTTGGTGGGGACAAGGTGCCTGGGGAGCTGAAATAGTACTGCGGGATAGGGCAGCCGCAGCGTAGCGCTGGTGTGCTAGAGAAGCCATCCACGAAATAAGGGAACTGTTCGGTTGGAAGGACACAACACAGCAAGCATGAGAAAATATATAATAAGATGATCCTGTCGATTTAAAAGAAACTTCATTTCGAAAAGGCACAATCTACGTGAAAATACCACAACCCCCGTACCCTTTCGTTCTTTGCCGTTTGCTATTTTCCTACGACCGCAACACAGGAGTTTAAAAACAGAGGCAGATTGAATCTTTCCCAGCTAGCGATCCCAACCCACCCACCTCACAACTTCGGCACAATCCCAACGCCCGTCCCGCCGACGACCTTGCCGTTCTCCGCAAGCGGGCACAGCTGGAAGAAGCGCTCGCGGCCGCAGCGCATGAGGCCGGACCGCTTGTGGGGCAGGTCGACGAACTTGTCGACGCCGAAGCCGTGGACGAGGTCGTAGCCCAGCACGGTGCTGTTGGAGGACTTGGGCTCGCCCACGATGTCCTCCGTGCGCGGCTCGTCGAGGAACAGGTAGTGCATCAAGCTGGACCACCAGGCCGAGACGCGGTGGGGGCCGCGAAACCGCACGTCGCCCACGAGGGAGTGGCGGCCGCGGTCGTAGTCCTTTGCGGAGTAGTAGGCTCCGAGACGGTCCTCCTGTTTAGGGGTTTCGAAGCAGAGAAATTAGAAAAAGAAGTGAGGAGGGGCGGGGAGAGATGGGAAAACAATACGGAAAGAAAGAGAGGAAAGCTAACTAACCTTCGCCCAGTAGATCTCGAAATAAGCAAAAAACACCCCCTCAAAAGCAGCCAGAACCGCAACCTGGTGCGGATCCTCGTGCGCCCGCCGAAGGTACTCCATGTGCTGCTCCAACGTGCCCGTCTCGTTCCACCCCTGGCTGACGCGGGGGTCGTTCTGCCACGCGTGGAACAGCGCCAGGTGGCCCTCGTCGTGGTGGTCGAGCGCGACCATGCTGAATGTCTCGCGCAGGTGCGGGACGTACCGGCTGTAGATGACGGATCCTGGGCGCGGCTTCGCGGGGCGGCGCGGGTGCCAGCAGAGGGCGGTGCCGGGTGAGTCGGTGAGGTGCGGGTCCAGGGGCGGGAGGGGGTAGGAGGCGGAGAGGCCGGACGAGTCGGGCGCCCAGATGGGGCGGGGGCCGAAGGGGGAGCCGGCGCCTTGCCAGAAGGCGTTGCGGAGGACGAGAAGCTCAGTGGTTGGTGATGGTGGGGTGGAGGACGCGTCGCAGTCGTTTTTGGGAGGGTGTGGGTGCGGGATCGCGAGCATTACGTCGCGGAGGCGGGAGGCGGCCGCGGTGGCGCTGGGGCCGAGCAGCCCGGTGGTGGTGCCATCTGGAGTGGTGCCGTCGTCGAGTGTCAGGCGGAAGGCCTCGTCCGCGGGACGGACGGTGTGGATGAGGTACACGACCAGCCAGAGCTGAGCCGGGGTCGGCAACGGCGCCGACGAGGCATCCCAGCAGACTGTCACGGAGGGACAGCGCCGCGCGCGGCCCCAGGGCGTGTTGTTGGAGCCGTCGGGCCGCTCGGACGACTTGAGGTCTTCGGGGTCTGTGATGAAGATGGCGTCGCTGTGGAGGGCCTCGTGAGAGGCGCGGTCGGCTGCGAGGCCTGAGGCGGCGCTGGGCGAGATCCGCAGCTGGTACAGAGGCTGGCCGATCTTGGGAAGGGTCTGGTCGGCTTTCACGACGGAGTATGGGGTGTGGTAGGGGTGAGGCAGCTTCAGGATGGTCTCGTCTGGGCCCAGCTGAGAGAGCGGGATGGAAGTCATCTTGAGAGTGAGAGGAGAGAGGCCAATGGGAACGGTATCAGTCTCAGCGGATTAGAGCTACTACATTGAGGGGCATACGCAGTGTCACAAGTCCCTAGGTGGGATTCTAGCAGGCAGTTTACAATGATGAGTTGGGAAGCTGATGATGGACAGAACAGACAGCCTGAGCGCCAGAGCTTCGAGCTCTAGAGGAGCTCCTTTCCAGCAAGCCAGCAGCCTGCAGGACCTCTCTGTCATCCGAACCACTTCGACCCTCCATTCATGTAACGGCATGCTGGGTCCTGTCGGAGGGAGGCGTGCCGACTTGGGCCGGTACAAAGAATTGTTACCTAGGACAACGCAGTAGGCTGTCCAGTGCGTGGGGAGCCTCGGCAGAAAGCCAAGGGATGCAGCCCCCAGTAAATTGTAAAGGACTCCGAGTTTGTCCCCGAATGAAAAAGTGTGAGCAAAGATTTCGTCATCGTAACCTCCAGGACGCGACATGGGATGGTGGGATATTCCATAATACCATTAGGGCACACTATTGCCCACAGGAGAGAGTCACATCGCAAGCGAGGTGCCATCGTGACAAGTCGCACTGCATCCTGCACCGCACACACAGAAAAGATGGGCTTGGTCGGGAGTGTAAGACTGCGTGGTTTTTTGTGTGCAGGAGACAGGCATGTTTTTGGGTACGACCTCAACCCCGAGCCCCCTCCCCCTCCATGACAAACCCGCCAATGAGCAGGGCGAGTTCGGTTGCAGCACTGCATGGGTGGCTGGCTCTAAGGGCGGATCTGATAACTTTACTTGGACGGAGGGCCGCGGATCTGATAAATTCAGTGGAACGAAAATGGGCTTGGCGCATTCGGCGGGGTCCGCCGATGGTCGGAGGGAAGTACGGGAAGTACTGTGATGAAGTCCTGGGAAGGATGATGAGGGTTTCGGGAAGCGGCATTCGTCGGCATGGATCTTGGCTTTTTGTTTCGCTGGCCTCCTTCGCTTTCTGGTTGGTACTTCTTTGCAAGCTCTGATTTTGTGGAAATTACATCTCACGAAAGGAAGAAAACCGAATGGGAAAATGGCTGGCAGCTCGCAAGAGAGACTGGATCTTGTAAAACTTCATTCAGTCACACCGCCAGAAGTCGATTCAGGGGCAAGCCCCTGAATCTGACTCGTCTCTGCAGCTTCTGCTGAAAATCTGTCGTTGTAAGGTTTCGTGGTGTTTCCACACCGGATGAAATTTTTTCTAGCCTATCCCACCTTTTTGGTGAGAAGTCCGCATACGCTCCTCCTTTGCAATGTACCATCTTGTGTATGTTACGACCGACAGACCACTTTTATCCCACCTATACCACCTCTCAATTGTGTGACTAAAGCCTGGCGGCGGCCCGAGTCTCCAAGATTTTGTTCCCCAAGATGGCCATCTCGAACTTCCGCACCTTCCCACTGCCAGTGAGCGGCACATCGCGTGGAACGCCGTCCTGGCCGAGCCAGAAGACGTGCGCAGGCGCCTTGTGTCCTCCCAGCCTGGCCCTCACCCACTCCCTGACCTCGGCGTCGTCGGGTAGGTTGCCCTTGTCGCCGCGGTAGTCCGGGTTGGAGCTGCCTAGGAACGCGCCGACGACCTCGCCGTAGTGGCGGCTCTTGAGCCCCACCACGACGGCGGTGGCGATGGAGGGGTGGGCCACCAGGCGCTCCTCGATCTCGAGCGGGTAGATGTTCTCGCCCCCGCGGATGATGATGTCCTTGAAGCGGCCCGTGATGGCGCAGTAGCCCTGCTCGTCAAAGACGGCCTCGTCGCCGGTGTGCAGCCACATCACGCCCTCGGCGTCGCGCGCCATGACCTCGTTCGTCTTCTCCGAGTTGTTCCAGTAGCCAGCCTGCAGCTGGTAGCCCGCGATGCAGAGCTCCCCCCTCTCTCCCAGGGCCACGATCTCTCCGTCGCGGTCAACGATCTTTGCGTGGGCGTGGGGCATCAGCGTGCCGACTGTGGAGAGGCGGCAGGCGATGGCGTCGTCCGTGAAAGCGTTGAAGCATGTCGGTGACGCCTCGGTGAGGCCGTAGCTGGAGGTGAACTCGGTCATGCCTAGCTTAGAGACCAGCTGCTCCATCAGGTACCGTGGCACGGGCGCTCCGGCAATGATGCCGGTGCGGAGGGCCAGGTTTTCGGCTCGAAGGCCTTCCGCTTCGGGCAGGGCTAGGAGAGTGTCGAACATGGCGGGGACGCCGTGAAGCGCGGTGCACCGTTCGTCGACCACGGCCTTCAGTGTGGCCGGACCGTCGAAAACCTCCGCAGGGTATACTATCTTGCCGCCGTGCGTCACTGTGGCCAGCATGCCCAATACCAGACCAAAGCAGTGGAATAGCGGTGGTGGGCAGCAGAGCACATCTGAGGGTGACAGCCGCATGCGGTCGCCGATGAAGCGGGCGTTGTTGACAAGGTTATGGTGCGTGAGCGACGCCGCCTTAGGCTGCCCAGTTGTGCCGCTCGTGAACTGTAGGTTGCACACGTTATACGGCAGCACCTTCATCTGGATCTCGCGCAACCGACGCGAGCTGTATCTAAGGCCACTCTGCGCCACATCCTCGTATGTTATGAAGCGGCCGGCAGAGTTTCCGTGCAGTATCACAACTGTTGGTGCCGGCGCTTGGTTCGAAAGCTCGGAGAGGAGCGGCGAGTTGTCTAAGCGGCCGATCCGCTGGGTGGTGAAGAAGACCTTGCAGTCTTGTTTGTGGTGCGTTCTGTCAGCCCAGATGGCACCAGGAGAGCTCAAGCCCAATCAAGAAGGGGTGGCGTTCTATATCCAGTTTCGTCTAAGCTTACCGGTAAACTTCAAGGCATACTGGGCCTCCGTTGGGGTGTATGTGTTGTTGAGAATGACCAGAATGCCGCCAATCCTAGCAACAGCGAAGAACACCGCGACGTACTGCTCGCAGTTCCCTGCCATGATCCCCACGCGGTCGCCCATGCCGATGCCCATAGATAGCAGGGCTCGAGCGAGGAGGCAGCTTTGGTGGTTCAGTTGGTTGTACGTCCATCTTGCGCCAGTCCATGGAATCACAAGGCACTCTTCTGTGCCATGGTGCTGGCACTGCAGGTCGAGGAGCTCGCCGAGCGTGAAGTCGACCAAGGGAGGATCAACGGGACCGTGAAGCAGAGACAGTCGCTCTCTTTGGAGGAGAGTGTCGTCGATAACGACGGACGAAACCTGTGGCTCGCCCATCTTCAGTCTCAATGTCTAATGTGAAATTCCAACCGATAGTAGGCACGGCTCTCCTTGGTCGTAATGTTAGAGACAGTAGTAGACGGCCTGTCTTTCATAACAGAACAGGCATCTTTCGGTGGCAGCTTTCGGTACCTGGGCTATGTTAGTGCGTTCGAACTAGGAGTAGCGATAGCCATGGCAGAGCCAGGTAGCTGTTGGCTTCTCGTCAGCCCGACGAGCAATGCCAGGGCCGCGCTAGTTCGCATTGTCAGAACAGGGAGCCATATGTGACGACAACGACCGAAGTGGCTGCAAGTGGGACAACATGGATCCGTCGATCGGCGTCGCCCATACTGGTATTTGCATGGACTTGCCCTCTCTGATGTGCCATCACACAAGAAATGCCGCACCAGGCCCACCATCGCAGAAGGCGGGTATGGGTGGGTGTCATTGAGGAGGGAATGGTCAGGGAGGATGACTATGATCCACTACAAATGCCACAGGAGCCATGGGAGCAAGGGAGGGGTGGGTGTGAAGGGGAGAGGTGCCAAGCTCGAGATGTCCGCTTATCAGATTATCTGATAAAAATCGATAATTGCTCTCGCGCCTTTGACTCCCTGGCCAGGCAGGCTTAGCCTTGAAGGCGTGAGCAACTTCGACCCACCGTCCTGCCTCAGCCTGCAGGCGTGCATCCGATGCCGGACCCAGAGCGTGGCTCCCGTCCAGATTAATTTTCTGGCATTTTTCGTCTCTCCAAATTCCCTGCCATAGTCTCCCTAATCAGTGACCCATGCAGAAGGCGAGCCCCGGTCGGGTTCCGTTCAACCGTGTAGATGCTGCTACCCTCCATGTCAACCTTACCAGCTCGCAGTTCGTGAGCTGGTTGCTTATGTCAAAGACTGCCTCAAGGTGTAGGTAGAGGAGGAAGAAGTTCAGCGGGCCGCAGCTGGTGTCATCAGAGATCAAGTTGCCTGGAGGGGATGCTAGTCGTAGACGCAGAGGGACAGTCAGCTGTAGAAGGCCGGTCCACTTAGAGTAATAGACTTCCCTCCCCCGATTGGACCGCCCTTGCTTCGGTTCTGTAGCATTGTTACCGATACTCTTAGAAAATCAGGGGTGTCTTCTTCAAGTAAAGATGGAACTGCTTGTATGTAGTCAAAAGACAAGGCTTCCATCCGTGGGTGTCCGGGATGACGCGGTGGCTTACGGCCAACGTGCTAGCTTCACGTGGGATGCTCCCGAGCTCGTGCTGCGGTGATGTTCATCCAGTATCAACTGCACTCGTATTCTCGTGGTCTCTAACATGCAAGAGTGAATAACAACCTAGGACAGAAAAACGACGCATAGCATAGGCTCATTCACCTCTCTAGCTTGCGAGGACTTTAGAACCCCCAAATCTAATGATGCTTACTTTACGTCTCCAATTCCTCTCTAGACAAAGTCTCTATCTCCGTCACTTCATCCAAAGAGATGCCAAACATACCATCTTTGCCATGCCAGAGGCTAAATACCGTCTAGCTGATGATGGGCAGGCCGCTCCTCCCCAAGCCAGCGACGCCGTACGTCCCAAATCAGAACTGCCAACGTCGTCGAGACTGTGGGGGCGGGTACACTATGAGCTCAGTGCCGTCCTGTAAGCAGAACTTGAACTTGGAGTAGCCCTGTCCGTCATCCCATGACGCGCTCAGTTGGCTGACTGACAGAACATTCAGCATTCACCTCGCGTCGGCTCTCATGAGACTTGCACTCCTGGTCCGGCTATGGAGATCAGTATCTGGTGCCGAAGACGAACATGTCGACTGCACTCGCCATGCTTCGGTTGCTGGCTTCCTCATCCTTTGGCTGCCGGCTCTCAAGATCATCATCCTCCCCGCGTTAGTCCACATTGGTGCTGTTGAGGCCGCTAGAAAGTTGGCTCATTCTCTTCTCAACCTTTTTCGTCTCAGACATTACCGCGAGAAGAGGAGGAGGCGGGCGCTGTGATGGCTGCGAGGGGCAAGTGGAATGAATATCAAGGGCGGTTCAAATATGCAAGAGATACACTCGTCTAGGGCGGAAAAGGCCTGGAGAGACGGATCAATTCAGAGTACAAAAAACCTCGCAGGTTGCATCAGTACATCCGCAAAACAGTCGGCATAGGAGCCTATGCGCGGTAGGACGGCCATCCCGACTCGGCATCGCAGCCTTTACGAACTGCTGGCTGGCTATGCTGCTTGCTAGCGAAGCCCCACAAGTTGACGCGAGACCTCCTGGTTCCCTACAGACATGCATCCTTGACGTCCCAGCCTCCCCAGGCTGTCCGTCGGACTGAGGTGAGAGTTCGGCAGGTCGTGCTGATCGTCTTCGCATATGTCCCGAAACCTCAAGAGCACAACAAGGTCGGCAATGACGTGTCCCGCGCTCACTTGGATTATACGGCGGATCTCAAGGCCAAGCTATGGCTAGTCGTCCTCCCCGATGCTCTCCCTCGTCGCGAACCGCGGAAGGGGCCCAAGGGATTCGCTTGGCGTACTGGTAGGGGATGCGTGCTGCGACGTGAAGGGATGAGAGGGACGGGCATTTAGCGACGGGCTCGTCGCATATGGCCATGGCCTCCCCTCAGCCTCCCTCAGAACGCCGCGTCTGAAGTGGACAGTCCGTGCTGAACGAATACGGCCCATACTTGCCTAGTACGCTGAGGACCGAGATGCCGAAGCCGACCGTCCTGACGCGAGACCTCATGTGTGCGGGAATGGCAGGGCCCCTGGACGCCCGAGGTACGCGTAGAGGGCGTTGTGGTCGTGCAAGAAGAACGGCATCTTGCGATCGCAGAAGGTCGAGAGATCGTCGTACATCAGGTGACAGACTCGCATAGCGCTCATCGGGCTGGGCTTTGGGCGCGGCGCACTGCCTGTTCTTGTAATCCTCGATGCGCGTGCTGTCGATAGGGCAAGGAAAGGGCGCGATGAGCCGGTCCGACCGCTCCACGTTATTCCATGTCGCAAGGCCCAGGATCACGTTGTTGTTGCCGCCGAGGAAGAACATCTCCTCGGAGTGCTCATCTGCGTGGAAGGTGCGAGCGGTACGCCAAAGACGGCCAGTCTGGGGCGAGGGGCGGGCTGTTCGGGTCGAGGGTGCCGTCCTCCACTTTTGCCTCGGCCTCATCATCGTTATCGGCGAAGTCCCAAAGTCGGCCGGGAGGGCGAGACTGCCCTGGAAGACGAGCCACGGCTGGAGCGCGTCACTAAAGGCCCCGGGGCAGATCATCTCACCGATCTCCAGGGATAGACGGAAGAATGGGGATTGCAGCCGGCGGTCTGTCTGCATTCACCAGTGGATCAAAGTGGTACTCTGCCGACAATAGATGGGGGCGGTGACGAGGACGGTGCGTTTGTGATGCAGCTGCTCCGAGTCACTCTCGGCGTAGGTGCCGCTGCTTTCTTTTTCCTGGTCTAACGGCGCGGTATCGGCTTGCGAATGCCGGACTCCGTCGTGAGTTGGCTCTTGCCTTTCCCGCCTGATCCATGGCCGGAGCCGGAGCTGGAGTGGGTCTGGCCTATCCCGGCACCGGATGTACCTGGACCGTCTAAGGTTGCCATCATAGTATCTTCGTCGGCATCCATGCGCCCCGACATACTCAGTCGGATATCTGCCCAAGGGCAACTATCCGAGTGGTTCAGGTGGCACCTGAATCCCCACACTGACATGACCGATCTGCACAGGTGAGCAGGGAAAAAGAAGAGAGTGGTGCGCAGAGAGCTGTGCGGTTGACGCCGTCAAGGGGATAAATAGGTATTTCAGATCTAGCTTACCTTCCTAGCCCGCATTCGCAAGAAACTGAGCGCGGACTGCTACTACATGGATATTGGAGGAGAGGGGACTTAGGATGGATATGGGGAAAGAATTCCAGGCAGAAGAACTCTTTCAAGCCCACTAAGCGGTGTTCAGGATTCCAACTTCCCTACCATCTACCTACTTCGTAAGGAATGGGCAACGGGCTCCTCGGCCACCCGGCAATACTTGGAATAGAATTCGTGCGAGGCTACTTCGTATTCACTCGTATTTTTCGAGTGATGTTTTCCCCCGACCCGGCTGATTCAAGGCGCCGAGCGTGATGTATCTGACATATCTGACATCTGGCGAGATCCCCGACGGTGATTACAATTCCATCGGCGGAGTTCAATGGTTCAATTTTGCAACGGGTGAAGCCACCACTCAACCAGTTCGACAACCTTTTTAAAAAGGCGAATAGCTGTCTGTTTTACATTTTCAGAAATGCTGCCTTTTACCGCCCCTTTCGGAAAACTGCATGCCCGTTCATGTTGACGCCGCACAGGACATCCCAGCTCGAGAGTGGCCAACCCTCAGCGCACGGTGACGTCAGCTTCAGTACCTGTCAGCTGGGGGGCACAGAAGACTCCAGTCGAGAATTGTTGATGCCCCACCTCCTCAGCACAGCATTTGATACAGCCAACAAGTGTTTCAGCACGACTAGCCGCCTGCTATCGCCGAAACGATGTCTCCGCGCCTTCACGCTATGCTGCCGGAGCCGACTTTGACGTTTACCATACCGAGCCTGCACGATGGCACAATACTCAACTGCCGCGTCTACCATCCGTTCAGCCTATCGCCGTCCCCCAAAGCGCCGCCATGGAAACGCCACTCCGCACTAGTTGCCCACCCCTACGCCCCTCTCGGAGGCAACTGGGATGACCCCATTGTCGATCTGGTCGCGGCGACGCTGTTGAGAGCGGGCTTCATGGTGGCTACTTTCAACTTCAGGTATGGACTGGACGATACGGGGCGGGATCACAAAATACCTAGCTGAGCAGACAACCTGACGGCGCACTTTTTCCTTCACTTCTCCTCATATTAGGGGCGCAAGTGGCTCGGCCGGCCGCACATCATGGACAACTAAGGCCGAGCGCGCCGACTACATGTCTGTCGCGGGCTTCCTGTGCCATTACGCGCACTTCCTCGACCCTTTCCGTCCCAGCACAGCCGTTGCCGCACCTCCCGTAAAGAGTAGGACGCCGCTCGCCGTGCCCGCGTCGACCCCTCCAGAACCCCTGGCCCAGGGCAGCAGCCATCCCAGAACCCCGGATCCTCCACCACTCCTCGTCCACGGCGGCTACTCCTTTGGCGCGATGATAACTAGCCAAATACCGTCCCTTTGGACCATTCTCGAGCCCTTCGCCAACCCGAAAACAGGGTCACCTGCTGCGGAGATCCGACTCCGCGCCGATCACCTCGCAGGCGTCCAGAACACAGTCCTGGGCAGTGCGCGACGCGCAGCTGAGGCGGAGAGGTGTAGCGGCGGCATCCCGTCGCCCCGAAAGTCTCTGGGCCTGCGCGTAGGCGGCGACGAGGATCTCACACGTAAGAGTCACGAGTCGCACCGCTCGCTACGCAGGTCGCTGGACGACGCCGAGGACAGGCTCCGCAAGAGCATGTCTGACCTGCTGGCAAAAACCAAACACCACCAGATACACCGCTCCCCGTCCTCGCCACTGCATGGCCGACGGAGCACCGACGGTCGACCCTCGGTGACGGACGGCAAGGGAGACTCGCGAGGCAAGAAGCATCACAGCCAGGAGGAGGAAGATGAGGGGAAGACGCACAGAGAGGAGAATGCAGAGGAGCCCCACCTGCCCCTGCTACCGCAGCCACCCAACCCCAGAGCAGCATATCTCCTCGTTTCGCCGCCGATAGGAATGGCCGCGAATCTCATCTCGCTCTCGTTCCCGCTCCCTTCCCTCCCGCGGAGGCTAAGCCGTAAATTGTCCATGCCGACGACGGCCGCGGCACCCTCGCCATCTGCCCCTGCTGCCGCGGTAGGCGCGAGCGCCAGCAGCGAGCTTGACGACGCAGAACGGAAGCTCATAGAGCACCCCACGCTGCTGATGTACGGCGACAACGATATGTTCGTGTCGGCCAAGAAGATGCGCGACTGGGCGTCGAAACTGCAGAGCCGGCCCGGCTCACTCTTCCGCGCCCACGAGGTGTCCACCGCGGGGCATTTCTGGCAGGAGGGCTCGGCCGAGGGCGCCGTTATTGATACCCTGCATCACGCCCTCCGGACGTTCTCGGAGAGTCTGGTTAGGGAGTAGCAGAAGAGCTGGCTGGACAGGACCGGGCAGATGAGCCTTCGCATGGATTTGTCAACTGCCGTAGGTTGACGACACGAGCCAGCAGGAATGCTGACGACGAGCGTCCTCTGGATCCTCAGTCTTAGATCATCATTCTATCTAGGCATACCAAAAGTCTCCTTGCGATGGGCTTACGGGCTTGCCTGGCCTGTCGCGATTTAAGCCGTAGATCGACTACCTACTAAGATCTCTTTTCATCCTTCGCCGATGGCCTAATATTCAACGGCTTTCACGGACTCCAGCACAGTCTCTGCTGTTTTGCGCGTCCTCGTTTTTACCACCTCACCCTTCTTTCTCAACCCTTCTTTTGTAGTTGGGCTAGACGTATTTGAGCGCAGCAGCCTAGGGCTAAGGCTCGAAGAGAGGATTAGCACGTTTGCGCTTTCTGCCCACCACTGCAACGCCAGACGGATGAATGGTTGGCGGCCAAAGGCGCATGCATCGAGGGCAGGACCCGCGTTGGGCGACCGACTGACTGACTACCAAGCCTAGCCAGGGGTATTTCCGTGCAATAAACGCATGACAACTTGGCCGCCTTTTGCGCATCGCCGACTATCACCCGAAGAGAAATCCAAATATTTGACATGTGAAGGTGGGATTATATGGACTTGGAGTGGGGGGAAATGTGAGAGATGACAACGAAACCTGCGCAACTGACCGCTCTCCCTGACCCATCGTGTCTTGCTGAAGAGGGAAGGTTGCCGATGTGTTTTACCTGGCAATTTTCTATCCAACTCGAATGTAGGGCCATTCTCGTACCGTTGGGGTTTTGAAGAGGGCTCGTGTCTGTTCCCCATGTCAGGCGAGCAATGTCGTCATCTTCCCCCAGTATGGCTGACTTGAAATACGCAAAACATGAACTTAAAGGGAGGGAAGAGGGACACTAGTCCTATTAACTCGAGTTCACAGTTGGTGCCTGTGTCTACGTAAATGATTGGCCGCCGTCAACGGCCATGGGGCTAGGTGCTACCGGCGATAGAATGGTTCCGAAGCCTACTTGTATACGTTCCATCCGTCCTCTATCATCAATCTTGCGTGAGCTGACCACTGCAGGGAGAGTCAGACAAGCGATCAATAAGAAAATATCCGATCCGCCGGCCCTTGGTCTGTCGGTCTGTCGGAATTGTCCCCTATCAGATTTACTATCTAGCCTGTGGTGGAACCTCCAACGACGGTGAGGCGGATAGGCGGAGAGGCGGAGAGGCGGATTGGGGACAGCGACGAGTCAGTGTAGAATTGCCACGTTTGAAGCCATGCCAAAAGTGACCCTGAATCCCCTCAATCTTTTTCGTCTGCATTTAGCATCTGATTCTGGACGGCCGAGCTTGGGGAGGACGACGATGTACCTCAGGTACCTCCTTGGGGTTTTCCCCATTAGGAAACAACCTAGATACGGGGACAGACTGACGTCTGGTCTGGTGGTAGCACCAGACGTAACCTTCTGCACTCCTCCACGTATGTCCTCGCGAATGGATGGACATGCGGGTATCCCCAGAATCCCGATTTCCCGGAAGTTCATCGGACCAACAGAAGACGCAGATTTCCAATCAGCCCCAGCGGAAAGCTGCCAGCTGATCCGGGGATGGTGGGGAAGGTTGGGCATGGCACGGGGGCTAGCGCGCTGAACCCTCCCACACACCACCACCAATTAATTGCCTCTGCCCGCTTGCTGAACTTAGAAAGGATCGCCTGGGAAAGATAGTCAGCTGTGCACCGCACCTAGAGCTTGATTTCAATTTTTTTTTTCCTCGCGTGATTTTCGGGTTGGCTTTGCTTTCCTTTTCTTCGCTAGGTACCTCTAGGCACGGTTACCGTACAGCTTCGCTTGTGTCGCTTCCCGCAAAACCAATAATAACTCTAGTTTACATGTAACTCTGTGGGAAGAGTGACCAAGCCCCCCAAGGACAAGGCCATTACGTTGAAATCAGGTAGGCATGCGCAGGTACCTCTACATACCTTGGAGTCATCGAGGGTCACGGCGGCGATTCGGGCCCCGGTCAGCCTGCTGTGCCGCCCTGCCCTGTTTTTGACGTCGACCGTTGCGTGAGCTGGTGCTGCTGTTGGTGCAGACCTCCGTGCTAGTCATCATCGTCATTGTGCTCTCGGCGATCAGAGCGGCCACGCGACCCGACCCATCAAAAATACGCCTGCCGCAGCCTCCAGCTCTTCTTTGTTCTGACAACTGCCGTACATCAACCAGTGACGACGACAGCCTCTCCCCCTCTCCACGTCGCTTAACTGCCTTCCTGTTCCGTGCGCATTTTACCCCACGAAACGACACGTTCAACATCCCTGACAACGCCCCTAAATCTCACATGAAAGCTGGAGCGACAGGTGGAGGCGCTATCAGAGCGGTGAAATCCCCACGCGACTTTGACGATCCTCCCTTTGGAGCGAACCTGTCACTGTCTCCCACTATTCCCATCCCTAGCCTGGCTTATACATACTCCTACGCTGATAGTTTTAAACGATTCTCACATTACATCTCCCTCTCGGTTGGACTTCCGGCTTTGCCCCCCCTATACGACGACACGAACCACGAACCACGAACCGCACCAGACTCTCGATCCATGTAATGCCCACACCAGAACCGCCAACAACACCAACGCCAGCCCCTTCCCGCTTTCACCCCGCGGCACTGGAGCCATGGCTGTGGACGACATCTTCCTCCTCGTAGGCACTAATGGCGCGCCACCAGCGCGAAGTTCCTTGGCTCCGTCGTTGAAGAAGATGGCCAACTTTGAGACGCCCGAACGAGCCTGCGCTACAACTCCGTCCCTCTCCTTCTTGCTACAAAAGACCGCCAAACGGGTGCTATCCTATCGTCCCGGGCTCCAAGCCTCCGCCGCCTGCGCCGATGTCACGAAGTTCTCGGAGCACAGGAGGCAGGTTCTAGAGCTGCGCATGAGCAATGTATGCATAGACGCCATCCGGGCACTCCAAATACTTAGCCTCCCCACCCCTTTCCTCTCTCACCATGGCGTGTTTCTGTTTCTGATGCCTGACCCCTGCGATCCCTCTTCATCACACAGGCCGAATCGGTTGCACAATGGGAAGAAGCCGCGCGGGAGCTCGACCAGCTCGAGGGAAACGACGTATGGAAGGACGACCCAGCGACGGGCGACTACAGCGCCAGCCTGATCGAGTCACGGCTGCGCGAGCTGGACGCCGCCCGGGCTAACTGCGACGTTCGCGAGATGCTCTTCCTCCTCCGCAACACGCTGTCGCGCGACCTCGGCGGCATGGGCAGCGCCGACCTCTATCGGTACTCGTACACGGGCACGAAGCGGATAATCGAGCGGTACGTCGAGTCGGCGGTCAAGACGGTCGAGGCCCTCGTGCAGCGGTCGGAGGGCGTGTTGCCGAAAGGGATGCGCCACCAGGACGTGTACGACGAGCTCGTCGACACGAGGCAGAATTTTGGGAGGAGTGCGTTGATGCTGAGTGGCGGGGCGACCTACGGCATGACCCATATCGGCGTCGTCAAGGCGCTGTTCCAGGCCAAGCTCCTACCTCGCGTCATATCCGGTGCCTCGGCCGGCTCCATCATCTGCGCCGTGCTGTGCACCAAGACCGACGAGGAAGTGCCTGCAGTGCTCGAGACTTTTCCGTATGGCGACCTGGCCGTGTTTGAGGAGGCCGACAGCGATGAGACCATCGCCAGCCATATTCGCAAGCTGCTGACCGAGGGCAGCTGGTCCGACATCAAGCACTTGACCCGCGTGATGCGAGGCCTTCTTGGCGACATCACCTTTCAGGAGGCGTACAACCGCACGCGGAGGATTTGCAACATCACCGTCTCCACAGCTTCCATCTTCGAGCTGCCTCGGTTGCTCAACTACTACACTGCCCCCGACGTCATGATATGGTCTGCCGTCGTTGTGTCCTGCTCTGTCCCCGTCCTGTTTCAGCCCTCCCACCTCCTGGTCAAGGACCCGCTTACAGGCGAACACATCCCATGGAACCCATCGCCCCAACGTTGGATAGACGGCTCTGTGGACAACGACCTGCCGACCGCCCGGCTGGCCGAGATGTTCTCGGTCAACCACTTCATCGTCTCCCAAGTCAACCCCCACGTCGTCCCCTTCCTAACCCGGGACGACCGGCCCTTATCGCTCGAGGAGCGTGCCGCCCACGCGTCCAGCGCTCACGGCAGCCACGGCAAGTCGTTCTACTCGACATGCAAAAGCATAGTATCGACCGTCACGGTGCTCGCCAAAGACGAGGCTCTCTACCGGCTTAACCTGGCGGCAGAACTGGGCATCTTCTCGAACCTGTTCACCAAGCTCGCCAGCATCATGAGCCAGAAGTACTCGGGCGACATCACTATCATTCCGGACATCAACTTCCAGGACCTGCCCCGGATCCTCAAGAACCCGACCACGGACTTCATGCTGCGGTCCTGCCTGATCGGCGAGAAGGCCACCTGGCCGCAGCTGCGGCGGATCCGCGACCACTGCGCCATCGAGCTGGCCATCGACCGCGCCATCCACGACCTGCGCACGCGCGCCGCCTTCAGCCCCAGCCAGGTCAACCTCCGGCGCATGGGCAACTGCGCGATCGCGGGCGAGGTCGGCCAGCCGGTCACGAAGCTGCACCACCGCGAGCGGAGGCGGTCCGGGGGCAGCCTGCAGCTGCTGGTGCGCCAGCGGCAGAACAGGGGCGAGTTGGAGCAGATCATGACGGACAACGAGTCGAGGCTGGATGAAGGGGACGGGGTCGACGACTCGTCCGTAGGGCCGGACTCGTCTTGCCCCTCGGACGACGAGGACGACGAGGGCATGGTGTTGGTGCTGGGCGGCGCGCGGAAGGGCGGCCCGCGCAGGACGCGGGTTTCGTCGGTGGCGTCGTCGTCGGCGGGATCCTCCCAGACGCATCATCATGGGGCGGGCTCGACCAGCGGTGGCGGTGGTGGTGGTGGCGGCCTTCTGAAGCCAGTGCTCCGCCGAGCGACGCGCAGCCATAACGCGCTACCTACCGCTGTGAGGTCGAAGCTATCGACTACCATGTGCATCTCGCCCACAGCCTACGACCCCCCGGTGCTTCTGGGCGCAGACAGCCTGGCATCGGACTTCATCCGCGTCGACCGTTCAGCCTCAACCTCACCGTCACTAGCATCCTTACCGATGTCACGAGCGAGCTCGCAGCCTAGCCCGATCGTCATCCCGGCGGCTAGCACCACAGACATCAACGGGGACATCAGCGGGGCTAGGACCGCTGCTGTGTCCACGCCCCGTCTCTCATCGAGCCTACTCATCCTCCCTCCACTACGCTCGCCATCGCAATCGCCATCGCCATCGCCTACGACGACAGCAACAACAACAACAACGACCAAAACACTAACACTAGTACCCCAGCCCGCTCCCTCTCCCACTCCCGCTCCCGCTCCCGCGCGGCTGGAGATCGCCTCCCCGACGGACGAGACCACGCTGGCGGACTCGTCTGTGTTCGACGCCGACGTCGACGACTCGCAGTCCGAAGGGAATAGTGTTTCCGATCCGGACTTGGACGGGCGCGCGACGACAACGGCGCCTTCCCCGCCTCTGCCGTCTGGGGAGGAGAAGGAGCAGCAGGAGCAGCAGCAACAGGGGAAGGCGAAGGCGAAGGACGAGCAAGATTCACGTTCTTCATCTCAATCTCAACCTCTGCTGCTTGATGGAGAAGTCAGTGTAGGCGAGGGGGTGGAGAACCGAGATCCGGTCGATGAGGGAGCGAACGGCTCGCTTTGGGATTGACTCGTGGATGGGAAGGTGGGCTCGTCTTCTTCTGGTAGCGAGACTGAGGTTGGTGGCGGTGGTGGTGGTAGAGTTGGTAATAGCGCCGCTGCTGATGCTGCGGCTGTTGCTGATTCTACGCCGACGAGCGAGAGGAGAACGAGCCCATCTTCCCCCCGCCGCGACGACGACGACAACGACGACGACGAGGATATTTCCGTCATGGCGGGAAGGATAGCAGGAAGCCGGGGCAGTGGAATCGTCAAGGATGATGAAGGAGAAGAGGATAGGTCCTTCTGGATGGGGTGGTAGTTTCTTTGGAGGACCTGAGGGAGGGGTATTTCGCATCGCATTATTGGTTCTGTTTTCTTCAAGACTTGCGCGGATCACTCTGCTGCATCACAGGGGCGGTTTGAGCTAGGAACAGGAGTGGGCAGGGCATTTTGGGTATGGAAGGAGATTATTGCATGCATGCATTCAAAGGGGAAGAAAGGTGTTCTGCGGTGTGCTCGATCCTGCATTGCGCATAAGGGGGCAAAGGGGATATGGAGGGGAATCCAACATCATCGTCGTCATCAAAATTAGCGTTTGATATTATTCTTACAACCTACTGCTTCAGCGCCTTCATAAAAACACCCGCAGCAAAAAGCAATACGGTCTCTCCAAGTATGTCTTAACATCCGTGTTCTTCCAACCTGTGTTGTTGAAGACCAGTATTCGCCGCCACCCTAGGTACATAGGTGGCCTCTCAACCTGAGTGAGTGTCTGGTATGGGTCCCCCTCCTGACTCCGTCTCGTCGTCGTCGTCGTCGTCGTCGTCGTCGGTATCATATTCTACAGGTACGGCTTCACTTGCTCCTCCGTCCACTCCCAAAACTTCAGGCCGATCCCGGTTCCGCCTTCGGACTCGGGCTTCGTGGCGGCGAGAAGATCGTCCCTGACAGGCTCGAAGCGGCCCCAAGGTTGGACTTCACCGTGAATATGGTCAGCATCGGCCCATGTCGCGAGAACGAGCCAACGGGGAATAGATAGGTGTGTGAATGTGACTTACCCCAAGCACCCGACTTCTCGATCCCCACATCCGGGCTCAGCCCACAGAACAGCTCCGTGTACGCCCCGTTGATGGGCGGGTACGTGATGCGGTGGACCATGAACCTCTCCAGCGCGTTCCGGTGCCTCGCCAGGTCGGTCGTCAGGTTCCCCGGGTTCGCCGCGACGCTCACGACGCCGGCGGCCTTGTATCGGCCGGCGAACTCGCACGAGTGCAGGTAGTTCCCCGCCTTGCTGACGCCGTACTTGTAGCTCGCGGAGCGGTCGGCGTGGTAGTCGAGGTTGGACAGGTCGACGCCTCCGGGGCGGTGGCTCAGCATCTCGGTCGCGGAAGAGGCCACCCAGACGACGCGGACGGTGCCTGCGGGGGTAGAAGCAGAAGAGGCGGTGGATATCAGGAGGGGGGTCAGGAGCTTGGTGAAGAGGAAGGTGCCGACGTTGTTGGTGCCCAGCTGCAGTTCGTAGCCCTGGGCTGTCTTGGAGCCCTGCGGAGGCGTCATGACGCCGGCGTTGTTGAACAGGACGTGCAGCTGCTCCTCCTTGCCGAGGAACTCCTGGACCGACGCCTTGATCGTCGTGAGGTCCGAGAGGTCCAGCTTCAGGAACACCAGCTCGCCGTTCTTCACGTCCGGGTGGGCGGCCCTGATCGACGCGATGGCGTCCTTCGCCTTCTCCTCGGACCGGGCCGCGATGTAGACCTTGGCGTTTTTGGCGTAGAGGATCTGTGCCAGCTCCTTGCCGATGCCCGTGTTGGAGCCCGTCACGATGTAGACCTGTGTAGCACATATTAGAGTTCCCGCGTAAGTCGTGGAGATACAATACTCAACTCCCAGGGGACGGGGTCGGCACCGAAACCAACCTTTCCGGACAAGTCGCCCAGGTTAGCCTCCGTGAAGCCAGGCTTCGGCGGGAACATCGCCGTTAGTTGCCTCCGGGCATTTGCGAACATTTTTGCGAGTCCGTCTGATTCGATTTTCGGTTCGCAGGTTGCAGGCAGGTCGGCAGGTGCCTTTCCTTCTTCCTTCTGTCACAGAACACAGAAATCTACTGCAAAGTTGAAGGCGTGAGGGACAGACTCGGCTATCTAAATACCGAACTGTCAAGCGATTGTCAGGAGACTGGACTCGTCATCGTTCAAGCTTTTCAACCACCTACCTTTATCTTCGACAGGTCCATCCCGACTCCCAAAGTGGGTGGAACCCCTCGGGCCCGGCCCTGGTGCCCAGTGCCCCCCCAAGCAACGGGCGGGGCGCACTCACAGGGGGCAGGCATGGTGGAGGGGGGACGTCAATGGGATGGGAATAAACATCCCTCCGTATGCAAGTTGATGATGTTGGCATGGGTACGCGGGTACCATTGCATGCCTCGGCTCCAGAACTGCCCGCGCAAAGTGCCGTAGGTAGGGTGGAAAGTTGATCGAATAGCAGGCAGGCAGGGTAGCTCCGGCCAGTAACGAGTACGAGGACTCATCAGACCACATGCAGCCGCACGGTTCCGCGTCTAAACTCCGCCCGATAGGTGTCGAATCAGGTCTAGTGCGATGGAGATAGCGGTATCATCAGGTGCCCGACATGCCGACACGCATCGATGATGTACCATTGGAGGGTTTCCACATCGGCACCACGAGCACTGACGAATGCTCATGATTGTTGAGGAGAATGGGACGCAGCTCGGTTTCGATCCCGGGGCGGCAGTTCGCCGCCGTGTCATCAATAGTGCGGAGGCCGGAATGAGTTCACTAAGATCCGTTCCACCACTGCCGGAAGGGAGCGCTGCAAATCTGCAATGCATGTCAGCTTTCGGCCCCGCCCCGCCGAAGGATTTAAGCACTGGAGCACTGCGACGGGCGGGCTAGCCCGAGCAACCCAGCATGCTAAAAATCTGGGCAAAGTCTGGGCAAATCTGGGATCCCTGCCTGAGATATAATATGGTAACACACCAAGGACTAGAGGCGACAGCAGGCGGCAGGCAGTACAATGTCCTGTCACGAAGCGCTAGGGAGGCTTTCATTCATGCCTTGCTTATGTCTTATTGACCCCTCCGGCTGGTCTTCTCCGTAACTCCTAACTAAAGTACGAGGTAGGTAGGCAGGAACCTACTACTCCGTGATCTGCAGACCCAACTTCCTCGGCAGCGTCCCCTCAGTCGTCCTAAACGCCTCATCCATCAGCTTCAGCCCTAGCTCGAGCTCCTCCTCCGAGATGGTGATCGGCGGCGCGATCCTGAACACTCCTCCGAACGACGGCATGGTCGACAGGTTCGCCAGCACGCCCAGCTCCATCATGCGCGCCGATATGCGCGCCCCCAGCTCCGGCGCGGGCGACCTGTCCGCGTCCGCGTCGCGCACGATCTCCACGCCGGCCATCAGGCCCCTCCCCCGCACGTCGCCGATGCATCCGTACCGGCTCTTGAGCTGCCCCAGCCCCTCCTGCAGCCTCAGTCCCATGCGGCGCGACTGCTCGACCAGCCTGTCGCGCAGCACGATCTGCAGCACCTTGGAGCCCACGGCCGCGGGCAGCGGGTCGTTGATGTGCGTCGTGTAGAACAGGTAACCCTTTTCGCGCGACTCCTTCGCGATGCGCTCGCTGGTCACGACCGCGCTGAGCGGGAGGCCGTTGCCCAGCGTCTTGCTGAGCGTCAAGATGTCGGGCACGACGCCGCCGTTGGTAGGGTGCTGGAATGCGAACATGTCGCCGCAGCGGCCCAGGGCGGTCTGCGCCTCGTCGACGATGAGCAGCATGCCGCGCTTCTCGCAGTGTGTCTTCATGGCGCGCAGGTAGCCGTCGGGCAGCTCGTGCATGCCACCGGAGGAGAGGATCGGCTCGAGGATCACAGCCGCGAGGTTGCCGGACGAGGCGGCGTCGATCATGGACCAGCCGTAGTCCAGCTCCGTCTGCCAGTCGTACGAGCCGTCCGCGTGCCGGAAGATGGAGCGGTACGCGTTTGGCGCTGGGAGCACGAAGTTGCCGGGGATCTGGTGGTCGTCGGATGGTCATGCCATCTCTAGTTAGCTTGAGTACGAATATGTAACAATGGGGCTGGGGCTGCGTTGTGCTGGGTTGTGCTGGGTTGGGTTGGGTTGGATTGTTTCTGGTTGTCTCCATGTGAATGTGAACGAACACGCGTATGCCGTATGGAGGGCTAGAAAGAGTGTGACTGGCGGTGGTGTTGCAGGAAGGAGGAGGAGCGAAGAACAAAAAGGAGCGGCCCGAAAATGTAACCCACCATCGGTCCGTGGCCCTTCCTGCCGGAGTGGTACTGGGCTCCGAGCGACTGGCCCGTCATCCCATGCCAGCTCGTGCTGAGCCCCACAATCTCCCACTTCCCGGTCACGACCTTGGCCAGCTTGATGGCCGCCTCGTTGCTCTCGCTCCCCGTGCTGAGGAAGAAGGACCGCTCCAGGCCCGTGGGCAGGCAGCGCTTGAGCTGCGTCGCGAGCCCGATCACGGGAGGGCTGATCATGCCGCTGAAGAGGTGGTCCAGGTGCCTCGCGTGCTGCGAGATCACCTCGACCACCTCCGGGTTGCCGTGTCCCACGAGGCACGACATCTGGCCCGAGGTCCAGTCCAGGATCCGGTGGCCCGCCGCCGTGTAGATGAAGACGCCCTCGGCCCGCGTGATGATCTCGTCGCAGAACGTGGGGCCGAAGTGCAGCAGCGCCGAGTCGGCCTCGCGCTGGAGCGAGTTGGCGTCGACGAACTCGTATGGGCCCGCCATTGTGTGTATTTGGCGTCCTGCTTGCGTGCTCCCGCGGCGTCGTATCTGTTCCGGATATTTCCTCAGGTGATGGCAGTCCTCCGTCCTTTTTATTGCTATCTTGTTGTAATTGCGAGAAGACACTGCTCAGGAACTAATTTCTGCTGTCAGTAATTGTGTGCGACGACCGCTTTTATATGGTGTCCCTGGCCGTTTATCCCGGCTTACCGAGAGGGCGGTTCGCCGGTGTTTGCTTGGTCACCAACTTTTCGACCCGTAGAAGGATCGTCGTGAGCGAGCGTGAGCGAGAGCGGGAGCAAGAGTGAGCCAACAACAGACGGCCAGCCAGCCGGGCACTAGCCGAAAAAAAAAGTCCAAGATCCTCAATTCGGATGTTGCAGCCTGGAAGGCCGGATCTTTGTGCCCTATTTGTTCTCTTCTTAATAAACTGACGATATGGGACTTTGTCTGGTATCTATCAATAGGTATGTTTTCCGTCGGAGAGGTCAACTTACATGGAGGTGGTCCCCTCTCCCCCATTTTACTCCGCACCAGCGGCGACTCCGATTGACAATCGAAGAAGGCACAGTTATCGGGCCTCGGAGTCTAACGGCCTGGAACCTTTCACGTCAAGCGCGCTTCCCGAAAAGTAAGTCGCATATGTCGGAATGAATGAAATTGGCGTTGGTCCTACAGCTGTGCGGCGATGGTGAAGGTGGGAAGCGAGGATCGTGACCGGGGCCAGCATTCCTGTCACAAGAAGCTTACGACGTGACAGCTTGCTAGGTACGAGGAAGCTGGCTTGTGATGGCGTGCTAAAAGCTTAAGAGACAGCAATTGGGCTCAGGCTGCTCACCCATCTGTGTCCTATTCAAGTTGAGCATCCATCACCAGGCTGAAGCTCAGTCACCGCTTTGATGATGATATCCCTTCATGACCCAGAAAGCGGCGTGCAAGGAATGACTTTATCCACTGTTTCTCGAAGCCACCGGACGGCGCCAAGGTGGGTGGCATCCTGGGCGTGTGGCCGGAGTGTGTCGAGGAACCAGCGTACTTTACGCGATCCGCATACGGGAATTCGAGCAACAGAGCCGAGAGGACACTTGTGGTACCGGTAAAGGGCCAGACGATGACCGCTGGAGCAGTGGCGTCCAGGCCGGCGGATCTGCCAGTCGAGGGCCGCTTGGATATGAAGCGTTTGCACCAGTGGCAGTCGTGGACGCTGCAGGAAGAGCCAGAGCGGAAGATGAGTACCTTTCGAGCCGCTGTATATATTTCGTGCTGTCCTCAAGGCATATACATAGGTACCTATGCTTCCGACCAGCTGTGCTTCGTTCGAATGTCTCGAATGCTAGTCACACACCACATTAGGCGAATAGGGGATAGCTTAGCTCAACAGAAGCTTCGCATCCTTCTGCCGAAGCGCACACACGCCGAGCTTGTTACAGAATATCGATGGAAGAACTGCTATGGCGCCAGCCCTAGCCTGTCCGGAGAATCCCACCTCTCCCAGATGTATCACACAATTGACCCGGCAGCCCCTGAAACTCGGCATCGAGCTCCTCGGCACTAGCCGGCCTCGAGGCGCTGTCAAAGTCGATCAGGGTCGCGCGGCCGTACTGCACAAGAAAGTTGTGCTTGTTGGTATCACAGTGCCTGATCCCCAGCGCGTGCAACTTCTGCAGGGCGCTCTGGCATAACGGCAAGTCCTCCGCTGTGGCATGGCTGCAGCAGCCCGATGCGGGCCCCGACGAGGGCGGCCCTTCCCCGCCGCCGACGCGCGCCATGATGAATCCGATGACCCTTCTCTGCTCGGAAAGGTGGCCGAGGAACGCCGGGCCGATGTCGTGGCCCTCTATCCACGCGTACGCCGCCGTCTCCGCCCCCAGATAGCCTACTTCCCATGGGAACCTGGCGAATTTTGCGACGACGACGGCGGGGCCGAGACGAGGACAGGTTGCTTCGTAGACGTTGGACCGGAGCTTGCGTCCCATTTGCAGCTCAAGGTGGTCGACCTGAACAGGGTGCCACAGTTTGGTGATGCCTGGGAGCTGCTCTTTTTTCACGCTCTCGACATATGGCAGCCCGGTGGCGGGATCGCGGGAGATGGTGGCGGTGTTCCAATCGCCAGCGGGAAGGGGTGGCAGCAGAGAGATCAGAGTAGGCGCGAAGCACATGTCGTCTGGGTCATACAAGCCGCCCGAAATCGTGATGTACTTGACGAACTTATCGTCAACGAGGAGGCGGAATTCGCTATCCACATCCGAGTCTGGTTCAACGCTCGCCTGGAGCAGCTTGATGCTGGGACTGTGGTGCTTCATGTCGACGACTTCAGGCATGGCGAATCAAGTCGTCAGGCTGCGCGGCGAAATCTGTATCTGGATGGGAAAACTTGACCGGTTGGTGTGGGGGCTAAGGTGATGTTCTAGAAGTAGGTGCCTTCTTCGTTGGAGGACATGGTTTTGTATTAGGCGACGGATTTCGCAATTTTGTAGCGTCTCGAACTAGTATTATCATGGGTGTTTCCAGAAGCGGCCACTACCTTGTATGGCCTTGTTCAGGAGGTTGGGGGCAACTGGTGGGTGTTTATTAGGTGGCGTCTTCCTGAGTAGCGAGCGCTACCAGGCTGGTTAATGCCAGCTCAGCGCCTGGGTCTTCCCCATTACACCGCGGTACACCGCGATATCCCTGTCAAGATACCCAAGCAGAAATCGTACACCATTTTCCGTTCCACAAATGCGTATTTTCTTGCGAACTGACGCGACATTACTGTGTCCCAACGTCTAGGCCATGCGAGTAAAATCCGCACCCGCAGGATTCTTTGACCGGTCACCTGGAATCGCGTCCCCGACCTCTATGGTCTCTGCCCGTGACGGGAACTGCGTCTGCTTCCTGGAGTCCTCCTCTGAGAAGGAATGTGTATAAATAAAAGTCCTGCCTGGATCATCTCGACGCAACATAGAGCTGGGTGTCCCATCGGCCTTTGAAGCAACGCCTCCCACATCGTTGTCCCTAGCAACAGCTGCGCAGCGTAAAACCCCTGCTCTTCCTGACCTTGAGTGTTCCTCAGCTCCTACCAACCTGCCTGCTTGTCCCCACGCTCCTACGCTAAGGCGCTCCGACCCCATGGTCTCTCATCGGGTATATCGCTGCCTCCTTCGCGCCTGACGATTTTACATAGAGAGGTCAGTTCATGACGGATATAGGAGAAGAACATAGGTTGAAGAAGGGGAAGGGGCGGAAAGGGTAATGGGCTGTTTCTTTGGCCAGTCGCTTTTTGTCTCGTGTTATCTTGTAGTATATCGTGTCTTTCTAAGGAACCGTGCATACCTGTATTCCGTAGATAGTTTAGACAGGTTGATTCTTGTCATCCTGGATTTCGCCGCACTTGGCAAGATGCTCTTCGAATGAGGCAGGCGAGAAAAGCATCCTCCTATGGCACGGCCGACGGCTGGACTTCGCGCACCCGTCGCAATGAAAACCGCGTTCCACCTGCCGCGAGGCCATGTCAAGCCAAGGGACACGGGCAATCGCTACAAAACGATGCGGGTTCCCTGACCGTCCGTCGAAGTGACCAGGGGCGGGCGGGCGTCGTGGGTAACGATTGCCACCGCTAGATTGCTGCTCGGCCAGCCTAGCGTTGTAGGCTTCAAGGCGTTGGGCCTGCTCCCGCGAGACACGTACCGCCATGGCATCTAACGATCCATGCAAGCTTATGCCAGCGAGGCGGGCGTGCTCGTAGTCGGCCAAGGTGACGCCCGATGCGACTTTCTTCCTGTTTGGCGAATACGCCCCGGGGACGACCGTCATGTGAGGGAGACGTTTAACTTCGCGGCGATTCAGGCCGAATTTCCGGCGGGCCTGGGAGGGCGTCAGGGGCAGAAAGGCTTCGTCCTGCGACAGACAGAGGAAGCAAACTCGCTTGCAGGTGAAGAGGTAGAGGTAGCCGCCAAAGTTTCCGCACTTTTCGCAAGGGGCCGTACACAAGCTGTTATGAAGGGCCTTGCAGGTGATCAAGGGCCCGGTGCCGATGGCCAGGATGCCCTGGAGTGCGTTTGGTGCGTGTTTGGTGATGTCCCTATATTCTGGCAAGGCATCAACGAGGCCAGTGGCGCGTCGATTGACAAGGCCAAAGTGAGCGAGCGAGCGGACGTCAAGCTTGACGAGAATCTCGAGGAGAAGCTCCAAGGGAAAGACATCGAGCGCGCCGGCAGATTCCACGGGTTCTTGACGGAGCGGGTTGTTAGGAAGCTGTCTAGGTTTCGGCAAATTATCGTCCGGCGTGTTGGCCTTGAATCGCCTTTCCGCCACCGTGAGGCCCTCCCATCTCGCTGGAGACGCGGCCGCCATTGCCGAGAGAAAATGCCTGGGACCAGGCACAGACAGCTCGCTGGGGATTGATGCTTGCGTCCCTCGGTAGCTCAGGTACCTAACCAACGCACACCACGCATTGGTGGAGCGGCAGTGCGCTCCTGGCTTGGTCTGGGCAGGCAATTAGTTGGTACTTGAGGAAAGGTGGTACTTGAGGAAAGGTGGTACTTGAGGAAAGGTGGTACTTGAGGAAAGGTGGTACTTGAGGAAAGGTGGTACTTGAGGAAAGGTGGTACTTGAGGAAAGGTGGTACTTGAGGAAAGGTGGTACTTGAGGAAAGGTGGTACTTGAGGAAAGGTGGTACTTGAGGAAAGGTGGTACTTGAGGAAAGGTGGTACTTGAGGAAAGGTGGTACTTGAGGAAAGGTGGTACTTGAGGAAAGGTGGTACTTGAGGAAAGGTGGTACTTGAGGAAAGGTGGTACTTGAGGAAAGGTGGTACTTGAGGAAAGGTGGTACTTGAGGAAAGGTGGTACTTGAGGAAAGGTGGTACTTGAGGAAAGGTGGTACTTGAGGAAAGGTGGTACTTGAGGAAAGGTGGTACTTGAGGAAAGGTGGTACTTGAGGAAAGGTGGTACTTGAGGAAAGGTGGTACTTGAGGAAAGGTGGTACTTGAGGAAAGGTGGTACTTGAGGAAAGGTGGTACTTGAGGAAAGGTGGTACTTGAGGAAAGGTGGTACTTGAGGAAAGGTGGTACTTGAGGAAAGGTGGTACTTGAGGAAAGGTGGTACTTGAGGAAAGGTGGTACTTGAGGAAAGGTGGTACTTGAGGAAAGGTGGTACTTGAGGAAAGGTGGTACTTGAGGAAAGGTGGTACTTGAGGAAAGGTGGTACTTGAGGAAAGGTGGTACTTGAGGAAAGGTGGTACTTGAGGAAAGGTGGTACTTGAGGAAAGGTGGTACTTGAGGAAAGGTGGTACTTGAGGAAAGGTGGTACTTGAGGAAAGGTGGTACTTGAGGAAAGGTGGTACTTGAGGAAATCAACTTTGTCGGTAGGGACCTAGAAATACGTGTAGGCACCCAATGTAAGTAGGTACCTTGGGAAAATCCCAAGTCTGGTGCAGAGGTTGGGTGTATGATGCTGGTCGGTTCGTCAAAGATTAGAAACAACGTTGTACTATCCTTCAGCATGAGTGCGAACCTTGAGTTCACATTTTGAGCCTCAGGCAGCTCTGGAATGTGATTCGTCACTTCCCCCATAACACACACAGTCACACATTTCCATAACGGAAACTCCGCGAACATCCCTACACCTCACTATCTCTCTATCCGCTATGTAACAAACTATACGGTGCTTCAGAGCGAGCTATCCGTCCACTGACGAGATGAGCGGCAGGCAATCCCTGGCGCAAAGTAAAACCGGGAGCAATAGATGGACCGGAAGGCTGGAGGGTCGCCACGCCCAAGAGCCAAGAGCAGGACGAACCCAGAACGACAACAAAGGTTCACTGTCGGACGTCGGGAGGGTAACCCGCATATCGTGAGCCTTGGCCACTCGTTCCACCTAATAATCAAGTTGCTAGGATAGAAGTATCGCCTTCAGTCAGTTGGGCCCCCCTTCCTCCAATGGAATGAGGGACGAGGATGTTCAATAGGTACCGAATATGGAACGCGGAGAGAAGCTAGATGGCACTTAGATGCGACTTTGGAGAGACTTGTACCTGTTCTGGCTGCCTGCCCTCCATTGTCGTTCTGGCTTTGAGGAGGAGCGCAATGGAAAGCGCTGTGGGCTCAATCCGCCTCTAGGTGGTTGGTACAACGGCAGAAGAAGGCCGCATGTTGAATTTCGGTTGAAGAATGAGAGACTGACAGCCCGTTCAAACCATTTATTACTCGCAGTGGTAAGAACTAGAGGGGAATTTCTGGATATCTACCTAGATAGGTAAAGGGTGAAGAGATGTCTAGATGTACTTGTGCGTTCTTCCATGTCTCGGCCCGAACACGCAGCTAGCGATCAACCAAACGCCTGGAAGTCGAGAAGGATGGCGATGTTGAGAGAATTGCTCAAAAGAACCCTCTTTCCAAGGACTCGCGGCCGTGCTGCGCTAGTACAGCCCAAACAGCAGAAAACGAGGAAGTGATGATTGGTGTAGTTCGGGGTAGAGACCTGTATGTACCCAGCTCCGAGCCCTGAGCACACATTTTCCTTCCGATCCATGCCAGTGCCCGCCCTGCCCTACCCTGATCCATGATCCTCCGGCGCTATCCATCACGATCTCCATAGCCACCAGTCCCAGTCCCTACGAGCCGGTCTCGCCTTGGTCTAGTCAGTCGAGCGAGCAGTCAGTGCGGCTGGGCTTGATAGCGCAGCAGATCCCGCGCCATGTAAAGCAGACTAGACAGGGCGTGGAAGTCCACAGGCTCGGCACCTCCATTGCCGAGGTTGACTCTCCACCGTCTCTCCCACTCAGTCCGCACATTTTCGTATTCCGGCGGCAGACGGCGGAGAATGCTGCTGCACATGGCCTCCTCCGTGTAGGGATCTTGCGCGAGCCTGAGACCGTGGTAGATATCACGGTGCTTGTCGAGGTACTGCTCCATGGAGCCGGCGAACTGAAGACGCTCAAGCTCCCAGAGGAGATGGAGTCGGGCTTGGGTCTCCCCCGTGACCTTGTACGTGGCCGAGAGGTGATCCATCGCGGCTCGGACGTTGGTGAGCGCGTCGGGCGCCGTCGCCTCCAGCTCGCCGAGGATGGAGGCGCTGAGAGTCTTGTAGAGCAGCGCGGAAGCCTTGCCGAGGCGGTGCTGCTGGCTTCTCCACTCGTCGACGGCGTCGGCGTGAGAAATCGCGCTCAGCTCCGGATCCATCACGGCGCCGTCGGCGATGGCCGCAGCCGAACGCGTGGGCGCTCCGTTGTGGATGTAGTAGAGGTGATCCTCAAACACTGGGCGCTTCTCGATGATCTTCTCGGTGCCGTCTAAGAGAGTCCAGACGCGCTTGATCCGGGCCTCTCGCTCAACGAAGCGACGCCACGTCAGGTAGTTCGTCTCTCCTTGGAGGACGACCACCTCGCCGATGGTCTTGACCTCGACACCAGGCATGGCTAGTTGTTGATGTTTGGTCTAAATGTTACAGTCGCTACCGTTAGAATGACGCGAAACCGTGGTCTTTCTCTTTATTTTGGAAATCAAAAGGAACCGTCTCGAGAGATGGGACGCTTGGAATAACGGTGCAAGGAAAGGCACAGGCAGTAACTGGTAACTTACAGATCTCTGGTCTCGGGCGCGGCGCTTGCTTGGTTGAAGAGAGGTGAAGAGATGTTGTGACCTCGACTGCAGGATGAAAAAAAAACAATTCAAAAATTCAAAGGTGCTTGGGATTTATAGCCAGTGCACCTTATGCGAGGGCTGTGACTGATTTGAATGAAGTGAATGAAAGGGGAACCACATGACTCCAGGGCTTCTCACCGTCAGTTGATGACCGTCCCATCGATATTGAACATGTCCCAAAGATCCGCCCAAGGATATCCCAAGGGATCAATAGTATTGTACGACGGTAGAGTCTGTGGTGCCATGGCCGTCTCCCAGCCCATTGCTACCGCCTGCTGCTGCTGACTGGGATTTAGAGCAATTTCTCCGACCTGAGGCGGCACTGGGGTTTCCCCGGCTTCGTGGGCAACAGGGTAATGCGTCCCCGGCTGAGGGGTCGCAACTCTGCTCGAAGCTCTAGTCTCGACTGCCCGACCTGAAGAAGGAGTGGGCTGCTGGGGTTCCGGCAGGCTGTTGACTTCCGGACTGCGCTCCCAGTTCACGCTTTCACGTCGTTGCTCCTCTCGTCGATGCTGCTGCTGGTAGGCTGCCAGCAGCTTCGAGACAGACCCCTCGGACTGGGCCAGGCAGATATCGCCGCAGTCCCATCCGTGCTTTTCTTTGGCCTCGGAGAGCCAGGTACGTAGGCGCTCTACGCTTGACCGACATGAACTCGCCGTCTCGGGATCGCACTCGATGGCGCAGCGGAGAAGAAGAAACGTTGCTGATGCCAAGTGGTAGCCGGTATCTACTCGCATCAAGTCGACGATGTCGGGCCGATCAACAACATTGCAACAACTATTATTGCGGAGAGCATTTGGGAGGGCAAAAGCAAAATCATTGCTTACATGGCAGCCAGAACTCTTGCAGATTGAGTTCATCAAGCGAACATACGAAGTCTATGATGGCGTCAGCCGACCTACGCAACTTGGAGAGGTACTGGTGCTTCTCCTCAATATCACGAGCATTGTTGGATCGTGGTAGCTCCTATACATGGCATTTCGACGCGCTTAGTCTGAGGCTCGTGGGAGGGAGGAATTTTGGTGGACAAGACCAGCGATCTACTCACATGCAGATTTATCCTGCACAAGAGCATCCTAACGGCTAGGAACCCGAGCCACAGGCTGCTGGAGCCGGAGACTGGGAACGCGCGGTTCTCATTGCGCACCGGATGCCTCAGGAAATCTGGAAGAGAAGTCATCCACTTTTCCAAGTCACTCTCGAGATCACTCCGCCGCCCGGATGTGTCACGGTCGACCTTTCGTATGTCGTGCAGAAGTGGCAGGACTTCTCCAAGAATCTCTGAGAGTGTGCACAGCGCGATGAAGCCGTCGGCTGCGCGATCCCGGTCATCGACGGTCGGGTCGATGCCCGAGGTGAGGAGCGTGGCCTTCGTCGGAATCGGTACGTCGTATTGTGTGCGCAGGATGCTTGGGGGAACTCCGTGAGCAAGGCTCGACCTGTTTTGCAGCCAGTGAGCATCTCACACTCTCGACACAGACAGCCAGGGCAACCAGGGGAGTGCGATCAGGGTCTCCGACTCAGAGGTACTCCTACACACCATCTGTCGTGGATCAAAACTCCCCACCAAAGCCTCACGCGAAGCTTCTTCTCGTGATCCGAGATATCCCACTTCGTCGGATCCCTGTTAAGTCCTAGGCTGTGTGCCAGCGCCACCAGCCTTCCGCTGCTGACGGTATTGCCCGTGATAGTCGTGGTGGGCCTACCACCAAGATCAAGGATGGCGGCGTACACAGTCGCCATGGAAGGAGCCTGGAAGTCGTCGTGGACGGCGGACACGGCCTGATTCCAGACATACTTGATGTCCGGGCGAGGGTGCTTTCTCAATATTGGGGAAGAGTCCCAGTAGATCATACAGGAGGCGAGGATGTCGCAGAGAAGCGCAGGCCAAAGCACTCTGGCACCGGATGGCTTCGCAGCCAGAATTGCGGCCTCGTCAACGACAGGGAAGGCCGGGTGCAGCTTTCGGAAGTAGCTGTGTGGTGGAAGCAAAAAAGAATGTGTTGGACGTTTGAAAGCCTGGTGAGCATCATGAGGCGGCGGCTTGAAGGTAGAGGCGAAGGGAAAAGGGAAATCGGAGTGAAAAATACGACGCCATATGGCTTGTATTGGATCACTCACAGGTCAATCAACTCGGATTTAAAGGGACCAAAAAGTTGCTCCAGGATCTCGAGCTGGGCCTTCCCCGGCATCCTCGTCTGGGCCATCCCTTCTCTGTAACGTGGAACACTCAGAGACACTATTGGGTTGCTCAAGTCGCTCGAGACCAAGTTGAACAGCCGCCTCTTCGAGTCCGCGGGTTGCACTGATATATACTTCTCGATGACCTGCAGATCCTCCGCCGACTCAGGCCCGACGATGGTAAAAGATGACCCGCGTGGGCAAACGTCACGGTCATCCCCATCATGGTGGCTGCCCGACAAGGGGTGAGGCCCCGATGATAATGCTTCGCGGGTATGGCGGCGGCCAGGGTCTTGGACCTGAACTCCTGCTGAGCCGCCTCTCCGCTGGCGCTTGCGGGCCCTTGCATTTGAAGAAGCCTTCGCATTCGACGAATCTAGCGAGGGAGGGGTGCTTAGGCTCCCCAATTCGCTGTCAGCAGCACCGCTGGCACCATTGTCAGCGGCGACGCCGGTGGCAGCGGAAGAAGCAGCAGAAGAAGATCCTCCTTCTCCTTCAGCCCGGCTGCACTTTGCGTTGTTCAGGCGACACAGCAGGCACGGCCTGTCCTTTAAGTCAACTGTGCACCTCAACTTCCGAACGCGGCAGCGCTCGCATGCCGGGACTTTGTGGGACCTATAGGGCCTTGACGGCGGGGCGGTGGCGGCATCGTGGATGGCTTGAGGGGCGACGGGGGTGTCAATAACGTCTCGGGCCGTGTCCGTCGAGGGCATCATCCGGCGCGACCAACGAAAAAGAAACCGGACATTAATATCAACAGATCATTGGCCGGCCATTGGCTGGCTACTTGGCATCCGTGCTTTATTTAGGCATATCGCGCGACGCCGCAAGCTATTGTTTTCCGGTATAGGGGGGGGATGGCAGATGAGGAGAAGAAGAGAAGTTCTCCGTCGGAGAAATACATTGGGCGGTGATGCGTGAGCGAAAAAAAAGACAGAGGGAAACATCAGCCAGCCCAAGTCGGCGCATGCTTTCGCCCCACCCGGCCTCTTGGGGGCCAGGACAATTGCCCAAGAGGAAAGAAAGAACGGATTTTGGTCAGAATATTAGCCAAACCGCTTCCGGGAATACACTGAGATGATTTAAAATAGCAGGGGAAAAAAATTAAGGAGAAAAAAATACGAAAAAAATTTGCGGCCAGTGTGGATCGAACACACGACCTTCAGATTTGATGATTGAAGTTTGACTTCAGTCTGACGCTCTCCCAACTGAGCTATGTCCGCCGCAGGTAATTTGTTAGGTGGCAGATGCGCGCGGAGCGATTATATAGTGCGGCCTTGGCACCACCAAAGAGGGGTTGACCCATCCACCACGACCCCAGTCTTGTCACAACAAAGAGCGACATAATTGTGCTCTTAAACGCTGAATACCTCGGATCATTGACAAGCAGAAATGCTGCACGGCCTGGAAAGATACGGTAGATGGGAGGGTAAGGAACCGCGACCAAGGTGTTGCACGGACTCAGTGGCGGCTCCCTTGCATGCGAATTAAGTTCTCTTCACATTTGCTACCAACATGTGTACCTAGAGGTAGGTACCTATTAGTATATAGAGTTAAACCTGAGCCATTCCAAGAATAGAACTACCCCTAAGGAAACATGGACCCTTTGGCGAAAGCGTTCAGGCGCTAGAAGAAGCCGGTTCAGCATGACAGTTGCTATCACATAGATGTGAGATTGCTAGCTTTCATTGCGTTGACTAACTGCCCGCCTAGGTAACGATAATGGAAACAAGGACACCTGCTGCCCACGCTGATCCTTCAAGCAACGTGGCGTGGCAGTCGGGGCTTGCTGCCTGGTATCGTAGAGAAAGCAGGACTGTAAAGAAAGAATGACGGGGACAACGGTGGGAGGGATATTACGCGTCGCATCGGAGCTTTGCGCCTCTGGTGGACTGGATGGAATCCAAGAACAACAACCTCCGGACTCTCTCTCTCTCTCTCTCTCTCTCTCTCTCTCTCTCTCTCTCTCTCTCTCTCTCTCTCTCTCTCTCCCTCGATGGCTACGACCATGAAGTTTCTGCGCGGCGGAAAAAACCATCTTGTGTGCCACTGCGTCTTCCCCCCGCATCCGATTTTTTGTATTGTCACTACTATTTCTTCTCCGACCAGGCGGCGGCGGTAGGCGCCTCGGTATGGCTTGTGGTGGTGGCCAAGAAGATGTCGTCGCTGTTGAGCTGGTACTTGGCCGACTTGCGAGCCGGCACACCGCGCTGGAACATAACGTCCATCTCTCCGAAGGTGCGGCCCCTGGTCTCGAAGAGGCGGAAGTAGCCCCAGATCAGGGTCAGGGTCGCCAGGATGGCCCAGAAGAATGCCTGCGAAGAAAGATGATCTCGGTCAGCCTCCTGCATTCGTGCCGTGCCATTCGCGAGGGGTTGTTGGGATGCATGTCGCTGCCAAGTTCGATCGATCTGACCGTCGGGAACAGGTTGAAGCAGCACTTACAGTCTTCCCCTTCCAGTTCCAGTCACCCGGAGCCAACATCTTGGGCTGAAGCGTGCCACCACAGATGATGTTGCCGACGTAGTACAAACTCCTACCTAACACGACAGTCTGTGTGCGAAGGCGGGTCGAGCCGATCTCGGACGCGATGGTGTAGACGATGGGGCCGACGGTCATGGAGTAGACGCCCAACCACACGATACACAGACACGACTGTGCCCAGGCGAGGGAGAGGTTCTGGCTCGGCAAGGCCAGGAAGCCGATGATCCACAAGATGACGACCAGGCCCGAGAAGCCGCTCAGCCAGATGGCGCGGCGTCCCCATCTGTAGATGTACAGCCACGAGATGCAGGTACCGCAGAAAGCGATAGCCGTCCCACCCAGCCCGATATAGTAAGCCGTCTTGTCGGGAATGCCAGTCTGCTGGAAGAAGAAGGTGCCCGAGTAGCAGAGCGCGCCCCCGTTGGTGATCTGCGATAGGAACGCCATGCAGCCGATCTCGGTGCGGCGGAGGTTCGTGCCGCGGAAGGCATCCCAGTATGTGGCGCCCGCGCGCTCCTCGATCTCGAGCTTGTTGGTGTGCACCATCATGGCCACGGTGGCGTCGTGGTCGACGTTGTGGTGCGGCTCCGATAGCCGCTCGAGCGACTTCTTAGCCCTCTCGAGCTGGTTCGTGCGCACGTAGTGCCAGGGGGACTCGGGCGCGAAGTAGGCGGCGAGGGCGAGCGGGATCGGCCAGATCCACTGGATGGCGAACGGAATCTTGAAGCTATATTCGCCGGGGTAGTCGACTAGTCCTGCGAGAACGCCCGCGCTGATGAACTGGCCTATTTGGAAATAGGGAACGAGAGACTGTTAGCCGCCACAAGCACTGACTGAATCAAGGAGGTAGGAACAAAACGTGACGGGTAAATAGGAAAGAGGTGAGTTTGACAGACCTATGCACCAACACAGATTCACGTAAGCGGTGAGATAACCCCTGATGGCCAATGGGGTCACCTCAGAAGCATACGACGGGCCCGTCGTGGCGAAGACGCCCCAGGGGATGTTGCACAGGATCTGGCCGGCCAGCTGGGTCTGGATGTTCTCGGCGAAGAACACGACGAAGATGAAGGCCGTGAGGAAGAAGAGCGAGCCCATGAGCACCTTACGGTGGCCGAACTTGGAGGTCAGATAGCCGTTCAGCAGCGCGCCGACGATGTTGGCCACGGCGGCCGTGATATTGAACGTCTGCTGCCAGGTGGACGAGATCTGGTACCCGCTCTTGTCGTTGAGGTACTCGCCGTACTTCCTCCGGAACTCCGGGTAGCCGTAGAAGGAGCCCAGTAGCGTCACGTCGTACCCCTCCATGATTACGGTGCTGGAGATGAGCACCGACCAGAAGGCCGCCCGCTTGTAAGTCTTGAAGCCCTGCGCGAAGCCGAAGCTGTGCTCCGCGTTGGTGGCCTCCTGGGCACCAGAGTTGAGCACCTTGTCGTCTAGAGCTACGTCCTTGAGCTGCTCCAGGTGGTGGTCTGGGGCGGCTCCCTTCTCGATCCGCATCTGGTCCGCATCGCCGCCAGCGGGGGCGCCGGCGGGCCTGATTTCGCTGGCCATCGCGGGTGATGGTGCTCGTGGTTTCTTGGCCCTCGTGCAACTGCTCTGCTTGGAAAGCGCGATGAGAAGGACTCGAAGGCGATGGGAGCAATGAAGGAACAGTGACGGAGCTGTGGAGGAGCCGGACGGAAAAGAAACGAGTCTTTCTTCGAACCACAGCGGCGGGTGCTGCGAGCTGTTTATAGAGACCTGATACCCTCACTGTCTGCAGCTGCAGATCTCGACGATTCGTTTATCACCCGTCCCGTGAGAGGGGAGGCGACCTTCATCCTGCTATGATCTCCACCTCTCAGAAGCAAGGCGCCTTGCATGAGCTCTCTGTGTCTGGTTTGTTGCCACCGTAGCACCCCATCCCCAACAGCGGTCGCTGAAGGAGAGCATCGCGAAGGAAGAGGAGCCAACCACCTCGTGAAGTTGTCAGGATCCAGGGACGTCGGTCCGTCGCTGCAAGAGGGTTTCAAGGTTCCCCGCATGTTCACGCCCATTGTCGAGTGAGCCAGCAGCATTCCAGAGAGGCTCCATTGGCTGCATCTCCATCGTGTCGGCTTGTTCCATAAAGGATGTCGGCCCTAGAAACAGGAATGTCTAGGATTGGTGGAAGATGGACGTACCGGAGAAATGGTCCTGTACGGGGTCGGGGTTTTCATCCTCAGCTGAGGGGGTGAAATAGCGACGGGTCTCCAAATCTATGGGTACATGTAGGACTGGGATCGCTGTACTTGTGGTTTGGGTGACCTGTGGAAGCGCTTGGTGAAAGGCCTAGCCGTCGAAGCTTGCAGCGATTTTGTCCCGCTTCAACTCACTGTGCACCCAGCACTCCGCTAACACGCAGCCCGTGGCACGACGCCAATCCTCAAACTCGAAGAATATCTTCATTAACACCCTCTGCTGAGTTGAGAGCCCTCAAGGCCTGTAACACGAAGCTATCAAGAGTAATCAACATTGCAACCCGAAGGAGAGATGCACAGAGCAAAAATCCGACGGGTAATTTTAACGGGCACGATACCGGGATTCGTGGGTTGCTAGCTTCGGAACGAGCCTTTGTGCGCATGCGGGGATCCCACCCACGAACGGCAGTCCAAAGTTGGGAGAATCATCAACGACTCTGGGCTTGCATGCGATCAGCGCATCGCCGGTCCAGCAACCGGCCCCCTTTTCCCGATACTCGCCTATCAGCCTGCCTATCCAGGCCCTTTCTAGCCTGCTTTTTCTCCCAGTCTCCAAGCAAACGGACGCCAATTGCCAATAGTGGCGACTCTCCCGAAAAGACAACGCTCACCTCCCTTTCATTTGACCTGGCCTTCCCATTGCCCCCTCGATACCACAAGCTTTCCATCCTCACAATCCTGGCCTGACGTCCAGTAGACAGGCAGGGACAGATGTCTGGAATGTGGGGGATCTGAGCTCACGAATTCAGGCTAAACGGCAGAATCCAGAAGCGAAGCACTCTGCGGGTCCGTTTCGATGAATTCCTCAACGGGGTACAAGCGCCAACTGCCAGGTACGTACCACTGATCGCGTGTCAAGGGACATTTCCTCCCGAGACATAGACCGAGAGAGCCCTGGACACGCGCGGGCATGTCTGTGAAGACTTCGACCGACCTCGTGCAAGACTCCTAGAGCAGTCCTAGAGCAGAGCTCTTCTCCATACCAAGGTCTAGAGTTGGAGGCACCCGAGCTCGTGAACGTCTGTGGATACCGGACGGCTGCGCAGTTCTTCTCGCGCAAAACATGGACGCCGCATCTGGCTACCTACTAGGTAGCATCGCTGTCAAGTGCACAAGTCTCTCCTCTTGCCACAGCAGTGCAAGTCTTTCCTCGTCCAACGTGAGTGGTCGCTTACGGACAGTACCGCGGGCGGCGCAAACCGTATATCAATAGAACCAGACATAAAAGCATTATTGTCCACCAGCATTAACGACGTATCGGCGTCGAGAAAATACTCATAAACACGGCCCATTTCTTAGTCAAAAGCAGCCAGATTTCTGGGGAACTCAGTCCCATGGCACTGCCTCAAATAAGACAACAAGGGCCACCGGTCGTCCATCACGTCCCCGGCGCCGTCCCACCCACAAACACAGCAAGCACAGCAGCATAAGCCGCCGTGGCGGTGAGCAGCTCCGTCGGCAGCCGATGGGGGAAGAAGTAGGCCAGCGCGATCGAGAAGACCACCGTGCAGACGGAGACGGTGGCGAGGGACGCCGCCGTGCTGCGCATCACCACCATGAACACCATGGGCAGCGTCAGCGTCAGCCCGCCCAGCACGGCCAGCAGGTACCGCTCGCGACGCGTCCGGTTGGCCGAGAGCTTGTCCCACGGCCAGCCGGGGAGCCGGGGCAGGTGCCTGCTCTCGTCGCCCGAGACCATCGGGTTGATGACCAGGTTGTGCGGAGGCTCCTTGATGCTCCGGAGCAGCTCGCGCTCCATCTCGCCCTGCTCTGGCTTCATGATAAACGGGTGGGTCGCGTAGTCACGCAGGGCCCAGTCCCTCATGAATTCTCGCGTTTTGACCGCGGCGCCTGGCAGCAGTCAAGTGGTCGGGTATGACATACCATCTCATCAGCGTCAGCAGTGAGCCAAAATTCCTTAGGTCATGTCGGTGGTGTAGACCGTCCACCTCCATCTTTCGGGTCTGGGTAGGTACCGACAGTATTTTTCCATGAGCGCGCTCATCTTGTCTGAACTCTCGTCGTCCATTTGCCCTTCGTTGAAGATGGTGGCCGCATGGTCCAGTATCCTCTTCCGCAGGAAGTGCAGGTTCATGCGGTGCACGGCTACGAGGTTGAACCTCTCGTTGCCGTCGTTGTTCTTGTAGAAGGCGTGCCTGCGCCCGACATCGACGACCGCCTTCTCGATTGGCACGGGTGGCGACGAGACCGGCGGGATCTTGCGCTCCACGTCGTCGTCGTCTGACAGGTCGACCGAACGGCGCATTTTCTTTTTGCACTTTGCGCAGAAGCGATCCAATCGTACCTTCGAACACCCCAATTTCAGAATTTCTTACGGTAACTAGGAGGTAATAGGTAGATAGAAGTGGCCAACAATAAGAATACCTAGGTTTGAGATTCCATTTTTATACCAGACAGTCGCCTGCTCGCCGAACAGCATAAGTTGACGCGTAGGTTGCCGCTGGCGTCCTTACAAGGCTGAGAGGGGTAGGAGGGCAGGCAGCAATTGAGGTCTTGGCGGATTCGGATTCTGCTCGGACTTGGACTCAATTGTGTATTACTTATTAGTATGAGTGAGGTAACCCACCCTTCAACTCGGGTTCGCCTCTTGGGTCTAACAAAACAAATTGCGCATTCGGCGGGAGAAAAGGCCATCGGATGAACTGAGACTCGTAGGCATCGATTACATCAAAGGGTCGCTCGGCTCCCCTGGACACTTGACCAAAGAATTGTCAACTCCAAGTTTGTTCGGACTTCTATTCCCGATTGTTCAGAAGTCTTCGTCTCACCCCCAGCAGGCGCAAATTATTCACAACTCGGCGAAGCCTGTACGAAACTACTGCCCCTCTTGTAGCCTCCTCGTTTCTATCTGTAAGCGCCCAAGATGGTCTTCATCTCCTTGTTGTGCCACTCGATGATCGGCAGGATCTGGCGGGGGATGTAGCCCACCTATTTGTTGACTTCCTCAGGCTCCTTGCGCGAGTTGGGGGTGATGGAGAGGTTGGGCATCTAGGCCTGGGTTCAGCCCTACTAGATCTCGTCCATCTTGTTAGACTAGTGCTCGCCCCCCAAATAGGTAGTCCGACAGCATGTCTAGCAGGTTCCTGAGCAGGCCGATGTCGGGCTTCTTGTTCGACGAGCCCTGCAGGTGGGCTGGCAGTTCCTGCATCTCGTTCTCTGATAGCTTGTCCGAGACCTCCCCCGCGACGGAGTGGAGGAAGTCGACCTCGCCGAAGGTGCCCGTCACGAGTGGGTAGACGCTGTCCCTGGCGCCCTGCAGACGCATCCTGGTATTGCAGCCCACGTGGGGGAAGACGTCGCGTTCTCCCATCTCCCCAAGAGCCAGCTCGACGTAGTTGCTGTGCGCGTTGAAGTCCTCCAGACAGGGAGCGCCGTGCCCATCAGCCGCATCGCCCTGTACACCTCGTCGTCATTGCCGCTGCCGCTGCACGAGTGGTCGCGACCCAGCTCGAGTTCGTCATGGTTGCTCCCCCATTTGGCTGGTTAAGCTCGCCGTAAGCAAGAGGGCAGACTGATTCTCGCGAGACGGTCGATGGCCGCCTTTGTCGTCGGAGGGAGGTCGCCAAGGAGTTCGTGCTCAAATATCATATAAGAAGGGAAACAAGCCTCAGGCGGAGATATGTGCAAGTATTTTGGTGGAATATATAGCAAGGCATTGCGGCGCACTAGTTAGTTCTTCGAGCAGGACGGGCTCCAGAGAAAGCCCTGGCGAGGGTTTTCTATGCTGCTTGCCTCACTCTTCACAGCAGTCTCGAATTCGTTTCTTCAGCTGCAAAGTGGCGTTGCGGATCTCTTTGACGCCACAGTCGGTATCTGTGTTGCCCTCAAACCTCAGCTCAGAGCATCACATGCCCGGCCTCATGCAATGCAACTGCACAAGTTGATTGAGAGAGTTGGAACAAATATCGAGACCAATAAGGTGGTGGAGTCACGTGATATTTAGTGCCAAGATCCATATCACGTGAAACATCACGTGACTTCAACTAACAAGCCACCAACCACCTTCCAACTTGGTCAGGCTCCGCAACTCCGTTGCAGGGCAGATTATGATCCGCGCACAACCCATTTGCATCTAGCATCGACGCAGCTCTGTTCCATCGCCATCATCAGAAACCGTGCGGAAGAAATGGATCCAATCATGTTACTACAGATCGTTGTCCCACAGGATGAGATACATCAGACGATGTCGAAGCAACTCACTGTCGGCCGGGTTGGCCCGGGCCCTTCTGCGGTCTGATCGTGTTTGTTGTTGTTTGGCCGCTGGCCACGGCGCTGTACAGCGGAGGGCGCGGTGGGAGGCTTGCTCCTGGGTGCGGGAGCGTTTGTGACCGTAAAGGTGCGGGCTCTCCTAGGAGCGCCTTCCGGACGTAGTCCATATACTCCTCGGCGATCTCTGACGCATTCGTGGCCAATGCCGACCCAAAGCAAAAAGCTAAAGCGACAGAGATCGCCGAGGAATATATGGACTACGTCCGGGAGGCGCTCCTAGGAGAGCCCGCACCTTTACGGTCACGAACGCTCCCGCACCCAGGAGCAAGCCTCCCACCGCGCCCTCCGCTGTACAGTGCCGTGGCCAGCGGCCAAACAACAACAACAAACACGATCAAACCGCAGAAGGGCCCAGGCCAGACCAGGACACCCCGGCCGGCCCCACCCAGGTGCGCAGGGCAACGTCCACGCAGAACGACCCGATTTCCGGGTATTCATCCGAATGCCACAAGAATGCCTCCCCTGGGCCCAGTGACAATCCTCATATGGGATCCGACAAGCCCTAACAAAGGAACTGGCATTCTCGCCAACAGATATCCCAGACGCCCATGTAATCCCCACGAGGCTAGCTATAAGAGCCAGCTCGGCAGAAATCCAAGCGCTTTTAGTAGAGAAGCGGAAAGAAATCTGCCGATTGTTCGGTGCTACAACGGTGGAGAAACCAGCCACCTGGCATAATTACGCTATCGCGGGCTGCGCGGCCACGCTCTCCAATCTGGAAGGGGCAGAGGTCCCGGTAACAGAAGCCCTTGTCCGGGAGGAAGTGGTCATCAAATCGGGCAAACAGCCCGCAAGCGTCCGGGCCTCAAAGAATGGACCTGACCACGTTGGCAAAAGACCTGGGTCGTCTCCTTCCAAGATAAAACCCCCTCGTTCAGACTCTGGGGGATCTCAGCCCTCGCCCGGCTGATTATGAAGAAACCCCCAATTACCAGGCACAACCCAGGACGCCAAGGGTACCACGCGGGAAGGTCCTGCGTAAGGAAGGGCCGCTGCGGCCACTGCGGCAAGCCCGTCGACGAGAACCATGCCGAGCCATACCAAAGGCCGGCACAATGCGCCAACTGCTACGGACCGTTCCCGGCAGACCACGACAAATGCCCAGCCAGACCACACAGGGCCGACGGAGCGATCAAAAGGCTCACAAAGGAGGAGCTCAGCGCAGTCCGCTATATAGGGGCAAAGGCATGGAAGGCACAAAACCNACAAAGGAGGAGCTCAGCGCAGTCCGCTATATAGGGGCAAAGGCATGGAAGGCACAAAACCAACCTACACAAAGCATAGAAACTACGCAAGTAGACTCCCTCCCCCCGATCAGCACTGAACCCCTGCAGCCCCAATGGCCACGGAACCCAGACCCGAAGCTATAACCTCCCCAATCCAACCTCACCCTACGACGCCGTCGTCCGCAGAACCGGAAAGCTCATCCCGGCAGCCACAAAATAAAAGAGCCCGCCAGAACAATACTATTACCGTAGCCCAGGACGAGCATCCCGGGGAGCTCCTGGACGCGGAAATGGGTGACGCCACAGAGGAAAACTCGTCCCCTAGCCCAGCCCCCCTCCCACCCCGGCAACCAAGAAACGTCACAAGACTCGACTACACCTTCAGCCAATACAATGAGCTTATCGACAAGACCATACAAGAGTAACCAGCGCCGACCCGGCGCCGGGCTGAAAGCTCTACTAGCGGCCCAATGCAACGTCCAACGCCGTTGGACGGCGGTCTCCACCTTCCGACAGCTATGTTGGTGGCATAACATCGAAGTGGTAATGGTCCAAGAGCCCCAACGAGGACCAAAGACAAAATTCTAATCAGCACCTACTCCTACGAGGTCTTCCTCCCAATCGACCACTGGGAGGGAAAAGCGGAACGGCTGAGGGTTATGACATACGTCCGCCGTACTGGCAACCTCCGACCCAAGGCCCTCAGGCCCTCGGGCGGCAACAAGGACATCCTTTGGGTCG